>MCJB01029242.1:67636-104979 GCA_002018475.1 Nicotiana obtusifolia | reverse complement strand
GGTATAAAGTAAGATGGAAATAACTAATAATTCCTTATTCAATTTATAATATAAAAGAGATACTTATTTAAAACTAATTTATATTTAATCCATCATAAACAAAAGGAGTAACTGATTTTATATAAGTAGTTACATAAAGATGGAAGTGTTAAAACGGATAACAAATAGTTAGTATGTTTGATAGAAAATGTGACATAAAAAAGTAAGCATAATTTTATACATTGTTAAAGTCTTTTGGAAAAAATCATACAGATTTAACTTAAAGCAGGCAATATCACATAAAATATTCGAAAAAGACCCTGAAATACTCTACTTTACTGTTAGAAATTGTTTAAAATTATCTCTCTTTATACTATTGACTAAAAAGAATGCATATACCTCTAACTTGATGGACTGGACACGTGACACTCATCTAAGACTATTGGTCCATCCTATCTTAAATTAGACTAGCACCGCATTACCCGCTTGCCTTACCCATCAAATTTGACTCTCCCCCTTCTCTCCTTATATTATTGGCTCAGAGTAACTGTTTTTATATATATAAGCTGTTACATTAGATGGAAGTGTTAAAATGAAAAATAAATAATTAGTATGTTTGCTAGAAATATGTTGATAAGTATCTTTTATGTTACATAAAAAGTAAGCATAATTTTTTAGAATGTCAAGTCTTTTGGCAAAATCACGCTGGTTTACGGCAATATCACATAAAATATTTGGTCAAACAGTACGTCGAAACTATAGAAAATAGGAGTAATATTTTAAGGTGACCAACTATTGCTTATGACTAATTTTGGCTCATAAACACCTCGCTATTTTGGTGTTTAGAAAAGTATATAAAAAAGAAAAGTGCTGTCAAACATTCTCCTCCCCCCTGTTTTCCACTATTGCTCTTCCTTTTGGCGTTAAATTTGTGCAGAAACAGTAGCAGCAGTAACCGACACTTTTTCTCCTATGTCCCATAGCCCTTTTATCTATTTCTTGCCAACCCCACTTTCTCTTTTCTTATTGGTTGCTGCTCTTCTGTTATGTTTGTTCCTTTTCTCAACTTTTACCTGTAACAAAAAAGAAGATAGATTCTCTTCCTAGCTCCAAGAAGAAGGTCAAAGTCCATGTAATGTAAAACACCTTTCTTTTGCCTTCTTTGAGTACCCTTTTGCTTGTCTTTTAGCGGGTCTGCCTCAAGATTTTGAATACATACTTGTTGGAAGAACTTGGAAGGACCTAATATGGAGGCTATAAAGAAACAAGCTACTAAATTGAGGGAGCAAGTGGCTAAGCAACAGCAGGTTTTGTTTTATTTGTTTTTAAATGATTTTTAGTAGGAGAAGTGGTAAGTTATCAAAGTTTTTTTTTTTAATTTTTGGTTCGTAGAGAAAAGTTTTTGTAGTTAAAGTTTAATCAAGTTGCTGAAGTTGTTCCTCATTTAAATGGATAAAGATTCCATTTTTATTACCGTTATTGCATCTTATTCTGAGTTACTGTATTGCTTGATTATTTTGTTTGTGTAATTTATTTTTGGACTTTGGGCAGCGTTTTATTTTTCCTATAAACAGGCAATAGCATAGTAGTATATGTTTAAGAATAAGAAAGAAAAGAATGGAACCTAACTACCTAAGTAGCTCAGTGAGGATAGTATAAGGATGACGAGTCTAAGAATCGTTTATGTGATCCATGTAGCAAGGCAATAACATTCTTGTGCTATCAATGAAATAACAAGCTACTAGAACTAGACAGTAGTGAAATTAAGCCGGTGATTTTCCAGTCAAGGAGGGACATATAGCCTAGTGGCGCCATCTCCAACTATATGGATGGGGTGTTTGAGTCAACAAGAGAGAGAAGTAGGAAGGGGCCACTGTTACTCTCCTTGCTAGGAGCTTTTGGGGGATGGAGGTTTACCTTATAATAGATAAAGGATGATTCTCCCGGGAAACTTCGAGTTATGCTTTTGGCCAAACATGTTGAAGTATCACTAATTGCATGGTCTCTATTAAATGCTATGAGTAAAATTAGTTATCTTTGGGGCAAGTAAGTAGAGGGGGTGCGGGAATGAGGAGGGAACTTGTTTGATTTACTTCCATTTGGCGAAGTAATTATTTTGCTCCTCCTGTTGCTTGGTACCCTTAGTTCCCTTTTATTTCCTACCGGAAAAGCCTTATTTAGGTACTTAACAAGGGGTGTGAGCCCCGAAAGCCTATGGTACGTTGGTAGGGCAAGAGGCCCTTAGACCCCAAAAAATGGGATTGAAGCCCCTCGATTTCGATTATATTTTCCTGTTTGCTGTTTTAAGTTGGAATTTGTAACCTTGATTATATACTAAAAGAAAATATATGTAATGATACAAGAAGCAGTTTTTATTGAACTAAAGTTTCGCAATGAAGTAGAAAGAACCCTACGCAAAATTGGATTTATTACATGTAGGTAGTATTACTAGAATATCTTTTGCTTGTTACTGTTAGCGATCTATCTTTCTTGGCTCATCTATGAATCTGGCCAAGGTTATCGCATAAGTAGCTGGACCCAAATTCTCAACTCAAGTTCAATATTAAACAAGTAAAGCCCAGACTTGTGAGATCATATGCTAGGGTCAGACTAGAATGGTAGTTCTTTAAAACATAGTTCAATGAAGATATCTTATATAGGTTTTTATCATCTGTTATGAAAGAACTCATATTCTGCTTTTTATTAGGCTATTTTGAGACAATTGGGGCACTTGGGCCATGAATCTGTGATGGTTGACGAAGCAGAGCTAGAGATTCATCAGCGGCTTCAAGACTTATATATGTCTACAAGGGCTGCAAAGGTAACACCAATACAATTTTGTTGATGATTTTTTGTCTATTAATAAAGTCCTCAAACTCAAAGAGGTGAAATAGGGTCCCAATAGAGATATGTAAAAAGCAGGTCCGAGGATGCGTATTCTTAATCCTAAATGGAATGCAGGTAGGGATCCATACGTAAACATAGTATTTATTTAGATAGGCCCGAATGACCCCTTCTCATAATGAGGATGCGTATAACCTTAGTTGTCGGTATTGAATGAACTTATACTCATGGAATCGACTCAATTATCAGCTTTTAAGTTCATAACCCTACCCCGTTCCCATTTTGGGTGGAATAGATTTATTGATCCTTTGATTCCTGTTAAAAAAAATTCTATTAAAGATAGTCCTCTTGGTAGCAGCATATGGATCAAAAAACTAACATGCTGCGTTTGTGCTTAACAGCATTTCCAGAGGGATATTGTTCGGGGTGTAGAAGGATATTTATCAATGAGTAAAAAACAAATGGAGATAGGTCTGTGGACCTCCATCCATATCTTATGTTGCTTCTGTTATTTAGCATGTTATATGGAAGTCTCAACTTTCAGCTTGATCTTGCAGCTAGAAAGTTGTCCGAGAACTGTTGTAAATATGGGAGTAAGAATCAAAATGGTCCGTCTACCTTGCCAAGGATTGCCGGGGAATTTGGTACTTCACATGCTGCAATGGAAGATCAAAGGGAAATTATGCTTGGAGTTCTTGGACAACAGGTTAGATCTATGCTCGTTTAGCTTTACAGTCATATCCACTCCAAATGATTTCCCTCAAAAAGGTTATTATTGTTGTGTAGATTGAAGGAGGTCATTTTTCAGTCTTTTCCCACCATTTTTACTATTTTGCCCCATTTTCTTGCAATGGGAGTTGTGATGAGCTGCAGAGGGAATAAGAAACTTGCTTAATTTATGAAGATTTTGCCTCCCTGTTGTTGTGGGAGACAATATGCTTTCTGATGTTAAGATATACACAATAATGATGGATAGGTTAGAAGGAAGAATCTCTAGAGACCATCTAGACAGCATAAAACAAACAGACATGAACAAGGTCCAAAATAATGCACTTCTCACTCTTGTGCAATGCAAAAAGAATAATGTATCAGTAAGAACCGAGGTCTAATCCATTATCAAAAAACAAAAACAAAAAAAGAACCAAGGTGGAGGTGGAGCACGATGGTTCCTGTATACAAGAACAAGGGTGATATCCAAAATTGCAATAACTATCGGGGTATCAAGCTGCATAGCCATACTATGAAAGTCTGGGAAAGAGTGGTAGAGCTAATTGTGAGGAGGAGTGTGTCTATTTCCGAGAATCAGTTTGCATTTATGCCAGGACGTTCGACTACAGAAGTCATCCACCTTGTTAGGAGATTTATGGAGCAGTATAGGGTGAGAAAAAAGGACTTGCATATGGTGTTCATCAACTTAGAAAAGGCGTACGATAAAGTTGCGAGGGAGGTTTTGGTGGAGATGTTTGGAGGCTAGAGGTATACTTGTTGCCTACGTTAGGTTGATTAAGGACATGTTTGATGGAGTAAAGACCCGAGTGAGGACGGTGGGTGGGGACTCGGATCATTTTCCGGTTATGATGGAGTTGCATCAGGAATCGACACTCAACCCTTTTTTGTTTGCTCTGGTGATGGACGTACTGACGTACCACATCCAAGGGGAGGTGCCGTGGTGTATGTCATTTGCACAAGATATTGTATTGATCGACGAGACGCGAGGCGGTGTGAACGCGCATTTAGAGGTATGGAGGCAGACCCTAAACTCTAAAGGTTTCAAGTTGAGCAGGGCCAAGACAGAATACTTGGAGTGTAAGTTCAATTGTGAGACTCAAGCAGGGGAAGGGGAGGTGAGGCTGGACTCGCAAGTCATCCCTATGAGAGGGAGTTTTAAGTACCTTGGGTCTATTATTCAGGGGACAGGGAGATTGATGAAGATGTCACACATCGTATTGGGGCGGGATGGATGAAATTGAGACTTGCTTCCGGTGTTTTGTGTGACAAAAAGGTACTACCGAAACTTAAGGGTAAGTTCTACTGAGTGGTGGTCAGACTAACGATGTTGTATGGGGCTGAGTGTTGGCCAGTTAAGATCGCTCTTGTCCAGAAGATGAAGGTATCAGAGATGAGGATGTTGACATGGATGTGCGAGCACACCAGGTTAGATAGGATCAGAAATGAGGTTATTGGCGACAAGGCGGGTGTGGCCCCTGGTGAGGACAAGATGCGGGAAGCGCGACTTAGGTAGTTTGGTCATGTTAGGAGGAGGAACACAGACGCCCGGGTGAGGAGGTGTGAGGGGTTGACATTGGAGGGCCTACGTAGAGGTAGAAGTAGGCCAAAAAGAGGTGGGGAGAGGTGATTAGGCAAGACATGGCGCAGCTTCAACTGATCGAGAACATGACCCTTGATAGGAAGGCATAGAGATCGAGGATTAGGGTAGTAGAGTAGGTAGTCTAGAGTGTTCATAACAGTAGTATTGGCACGAAGTCTCGCTTTATGTTGGTAGTAGATTTTATGACTAACCGTTATTTTCTTTCATTGTTGATCACCTTACAGCCTTGTTGTTTTTATTTTGCTTTTATATGGCTTTTTGGTATTGTTCCTTCTTGTCTATATTTTCATTAATGTGGTGCTTATGCTTTTCTGAGCCGAGGCTCTATTAAAAACCTCTCTATCCTCACAAGGTAGGAGTAAGATCTACGTATACACTACCCTTCCCAAACCCCACAGTGTGGGATAATATTGAATATGTTATTGTTGTTGTTATAAAATTTCATGGACAAACACATTTTTAAAAAAAAATTTAAAAAAAAGGGGGGCTTAGTCGAGGCCAAAACGGATAACAAGAGGGAAAAACAAAACAAAAAATGTCATCCGTGAATTAAGACAGTGATTAGAAAGCTATAATGACATAATTACAAGAAGATAAACCCTGTGTTGGAGAGAGAGAGAGAGATATGGGTGAAGCTACAAGGAGGGCACAAACAGGAGAATCAAGTACAGACATGATAGAATACCATCTGCTCTTCGTACTGAACCCACCTGATCAGTTTCTAAGAATAACCCATTTTTATCAAGACCCCATAAAATGGAGTTTCAGAGCACCAGTAAAACCAGAAGAAGAGCAAGACCCACTAGCCATAATCTCCAAAACAACAACAATTCTAACAAAGATTCAACCTTTTCTTCCTCTGCTGCTAGTAACATGAACAACAACAACAACAACAATACCAGCAAGGTAACTATGTCTCAGTACAATGCTGATGCTAAGCTCATGGCTGAGTTTGAGCAGTCTGGTGTCTCTGGTAAGTCCTTTAATTATTCAAGATCAGTTCTTTATGCACCACAGAACAATGCTAATGAAGAAGAAATCACTTCTTATCTTTCAAGAATTCAAAGGGGTGGGCTTATTCAGCCATTTGGTTGTATGCTTGCTATTGAGGAACATACTTTCAAGATTATCGGTTACAGTGAGAATTGCTTTGGTATGTTCGGTTTTAAGATTGCTGAGTCATCAAAGTTAATTACTTTGATTGGTGTTGATGCTAGAACCCTTTTCACCCCTTCTTCTGGGGCTTCATTGGCTAAAGCCACGACTTCTAGGGAAATCTCTTTGTTGAACCCTATATGGGTTCATTCTAGGAGTACCCATAAGCCTTTTTATGCTATACTTCACAGGATTGATGTGGGGATTGTGATTGATTTAGAGCCTGCTAATTCTAGTGACCCTGCATTGCTGCTTGCTGGAGCAGCGCAGTCACAAAAACTGGCTGTCCGGTCGATATCTAGGTTGCAGTCACTACCTGGTGGAGATATAGGGGTTCTGTGTGATGCAGTGGTGGAAGATGTGCAGAAGCTGACTGGATATGATAGGGTGATGGTTTATAAGTTTCATGATGATAATCATGGTGAAGTTCTGTCTGAGATTAGGAGATCAGACTTGGAACCTTATTTGGGCTTGCATTATCCTGCAACAGATATCCCGCAAGCTGCCCGGTTCTTGTTCAAGCAGAACAGAATTAGGATGATATGTGATTGCAATGCACAGCCTGTTAAGATTGTTCAGAGTGAAGAACTAAAGCGGCCTCTCTGCTTGGTAAATTCGACTCTTAGATCACCTCATAGCTGCCATGCACAGTATATGGCCAACATGGGATCTATTTCATCGTTGGTGATGTCAGTAGTTATCAATAGCAGTGATTCGAGGAAGCTTTGGGGTTTGGTTGTTTGTCATCACAGTACTCCCCGCTATGTGCCTTCCCCACTTCGGTATGCATGTGAATTCTTCATGCAGGCATTTGGCCTGCAGCTTCATATGGAGCTCCAATTGGCATCACAGTTGGCGGAGAAGAAAACTCTCCAAATGCAGACCTTATTATGTGACATGCTTCTTCGAGATGTTCCATTTGGCATTGTAACACAATCCCCTAGTATTATGGATCTTGTCAAGTGCGATGGAGCTGCACTTTATTACGGTGGAAAATGTTGGTTGCTTGGGGTGACACCAACTGAAGCACAAGTTAAAGATATTGCAGAGTGGTTGCTAGGCACTCATAAGGACTCGACAGGTTTAAGTACGGACAGTCTTGCAGATGCTGGTTATCCTGGTGCAACTTTACTGGGAGATGAAGTTTGTGGCTTGGCTACTGCGAGAATTACTTCCAAGGATTTCCTATTCTGGTTCAGGTCTCACACGGCAAAGGAAGCCAAGTGGGGAGGTGCTATGCATCATCCAGATGATAGAGATGATGGAGGAAAAATGCACCCGCGATCTTCATTTAATGCCTTTCTTGAAGTGGTTAAAAGCAGAAGTATGCCTTGGGATGTTCCGGAGATTAATGCCATTCATTCTCTACAAATCATAATGAGGGAATCAATTCAAGAAATTGAGAACAGTTCTCTGAAAACTATGACCTCTTCTCAACAGAATGATGCTGATGGTCCAAGCATGGATAAACTTAGTTCTGTGGCAATGGAAATGGTTAGGTTGATTGAGATGGCCACTGCTCCAATTTTTGGAGTTGATCCATCTGGCTTAATAAATGGATGGAATGGGAAGATTGCTGACTTGACAGGGTTGCAAGCTAGTGAAGCTATTGGAAAGTCTCTCATTAATGATATTGCTCATGAAGATTCACATGAAACTGTTGAAAAAGTTCTACATAGAGCTCTGTTAGGTATTTCTTTTTAGCCTTAATAGTTATCATTATAGTTTGGAAACATGCTTTACATCCGATGGCTATAATTCTCTATACGTGTTCATTGTGTTCTTTTATCTTCATTCTTTATGCACTGCAGTCTATACTTGATGGTCTACCTTCTTAGATTTGAAATTCATGCCTACTGGTAAGAGAATTGGCTACTTACACTTCTTTTACCTACACTTATTGAATTGGCTTGTCATCTTGTATGTTACAACATATGCACAGTTACCTGCATATCTACATTCGGGGCAATACTGTGCTTTCAGCAATGACTAATCAGTCATCTCCACCGTATAGTGAAGCTTAGCTTACTCTTTCAGTGCACTCTTTTAATTGCACAGGACCATTTTTCCTTTTCTAGGTAAATCAATATTGACTGAAGACTAGAGCGAGCATAAAATACAAGCTTTCACCCACATTCCTCAGTGCTTGTTCTCGCACCCTCCCCCTCCCCCTCTCTCTCATTGTAACTTGTGATAACTTATGATTCAGGTGAGGAGGACAAAAATGTGGAAATAAAGTTGCGAAGGTTTGGGAAAGATCCACCAAAATCAGTTTTATACCTTGTGACTAATACCTGCACAAGCAGGAACCACAAAAATGATGTTGTTGGCGTGTGCTTTGTGGCTCAAGATGTCACTCCTGAGAAAGCTGTCATGGATAAATTTATTCAGTTGCAAGGAGATTATGAGGCTATTGTACAAAGTCTTAATCCACTGATTCCACCAATATTTGCTTCTGATGGAAATGCTTGCTGTTCGGAGTGGAATGCAGCGATGGAAAGGTTGACCGGTTGGACAAGATATGAGATCCTGGGGAGGACACTTCCTGGTGAAGTTTTTGGTGGTCTTTGTCGTCTTAGGGGACAAGATGACCTTACCAAATTTATGATTCTTTTCTACCAAGCAATTAGTGGCCATGACACCAAAAAGCTTCCATTTGGCTTTTTTAATAGGACAGGGGAGTTTGTGGAAGTGTTCCTAACAGCAAACAAGAGAACTGATGAGCATGGGAATATAATTGGGTGTTTTTGCTTCTTGCAGCCTACACTGGCTGACCCAGAGGCATCGGATGAGAGACAAGACAATAAAGACTCCCTTTCAAAAATTAAAGAATTTTCTTATATCCGACAGCAGATGAAAAATCCATTGAACGGGATCCAGTTTACCCATAAACTCCTTGAAGCAACCTGTGTTTCAGATAATCAGAAGCAGCTTCTGGAGACAAGTGAAGCTTGTGAGAAACAGATACTATCTGTTATTGACAATATGGATTTTGGAAGCATAGAGGGCGGGTAATGCTTCTTCTATATGAACCCTGATTAAAATAATTATATATCTTCTTTTATACTCAACTGATTATCACTTTATGATAGAGGAAATCTCGTCTATGATCTCAGAGAACCATTTTCTTTCTTCTAAGACCTTCTGAATAGGTTGTTCATCCAGTGGTTACAGAGTAGCAGTTACCTCTCTTCTTTCCACTACACCAACTCTTCCCTTATCATGGTTTAAATTAAATTCTGTAGATTCACCTAGAGAGTAATTTGCTTGAAGTTTGCTAGGCTGCAACTTCTTATTCCTATTTGCTTAGCCTCCTATTGATACTTCTTTTGTTGATGAGCTATATTTGGACACTGTATCCCAGTCTTGAGAAGCTGGTACTTATTATCTGCTAATTTTACTGAAAAACAGCTTTCCAGACGCATGCTATCAGTTTACAGGGGCCCCAAGAAAAAACAGAGAGAAGTACCCGAAAGACTGCAAACCCATTAAAAGTTCACGTTTCTTCTAAAAGCTACTGTGAAGACTATTTTGTATTCGCCAGTGCAACAATAAGACACCACATATATTTATGTTGATTCTTCTTAGTTACTCTTGTTTTGTTTCCCTGTGACTTTCTTGTGTTGGTAATTTTTCTGCTTCTTCAACCCCTATGATTTACTTCAAATCATCCCCATGCTACTAGCTTGTTTAAAAGATCTGCTAAATGCACATTACTTTCTCCTGGTTTTAGCAGCAAAGTGGAGCTAAACATGGAGGAATTCTTTCTAGGAAATGTTGTGGATGCTATTGTGAGTCAGGTAATGATTTTGCTCAAGGAAAAAAATTTACAACTGCTGCATGATATCCCTGACCAGATCAAGACTCTTCCTCTATATGGTGATCAAATTAAGCTTCAGCTTATTCTCTCAGATTTCTTGCTTAGTATAGTGCATCATGCACCTTCCCGGGATGGTTGGGTGGAAATCAAGGTGTTACCTGGTCTGAAACTCATACAAGATGGAAATGAATTTATCCATCTCCAATTCAGGTAACATGATTAGAGCTATTTATCTATTGATGGTTTGTTACACAACGTGAACTTACTCATTTTGTCTGCTGTCGGTCCTTTCATGCAACGTATAACGTTAACCCATAGAAGTGCTATTACAGTGCTTTATTCACTTATCTGACCTTTTTTTTTTGTTCTCAAATACTCGCTTTGAATCTTTCAAGTGAGATGAGAAGAAAAACACGAAGAACATTCTCAGTTGTCTTCTTTTTTATCTGTTAACATCTTTGTTGTAGTTTTTGAAACCAACCACCTTGTGAAGACTTTAATCTCTCTCCTTCCCCCGAGCCACAATTATTTCTCTATAGCCTTACAATAACTTTATGTATGTATTGTAAAATGACTTCTATCGATAAATGTTATGTAACTCTTTTAATTTTCTAGAATGACTCACCCTGGCCAAGGACTACCGGCTGCTCTAATCGAAGACATGTCTGGAGGAAGAAATAGAGGGACAACACAAGAAGGAATCGCGTTAAATTTTTCCCAGAAACTTGTCAATATGATGAATGGACATGTCCGCTATGTCAGAGAGGAAAACAAATGTCATTTCCTTATAGACCTGGAACTCAAAACAGGGAAATCTACACAACATGGTCCAGATTCGGATGGAACTGAAAAGACGGAAATTTAGACAACATGGTCCGAATTTGGATGCAGGTAGAATGTCCTAAGTTATATTTAATGGTACATTTTAACTCTCAGCTGCAGATCAGTTTTTTTATATATTTTTATGGCAATAAGTATAAATGCTAGAGCCCACAGAGCCGTGGAGTTGATTCTGATTCTCCTGCCTTGTACATGTTATTATCAGCAGCATAGGATATTATCGTTTCATGTGGTCATTTATGTAAATGGATGCTGTATATTTTTGGTATCAGGATGCTCTAAAATTATCTTCTCAATAAAAGGCTCCAAAATGCTGTTTTCCTGAATGGAGAAGCTTCTTCATTTCAAAGAATTGAATAAATAAATCAAAATTAATTCTTTATATAAGTGGCGCCAATAATCTTTGGCATTTTCTTTTGTCAGAATAACTTGTTGAGAACTGGAAATGGAAAAAGATTCATCAAGTTTTAATTAATATCTATGATATTACTGAAAACAAATCTTTTTCCCATTTAATAGCAAACGCGTGTTTTTAATATTATACACGCTATATTAAATGCTTGCTTCTTGTGCAAAAACTAAAAACAAACCTCATAAATACAAATTGTTATTGCAGATGTACAAAATAGTCTCATTGATTCATTGTAGCTGTTACAAGATTGTTTTTGCAACTTTTTGGGTCTCGTATCACTGTTCTTACTTAGCAGTCTTTGTGCTAAGGACTATCTTTTAATATAATGAAAATTGTTACCTTCTCCCAAAAAAAAAAAAAAAAAGAAGGATGTACAGAATAGTCTGTAGAGAAGATTATGTAAATATTTAAAAACGTGTTACAGAAACCTCATAAGATATGTAGTTCTCCCTAGAAAAAAGGAGTACAGGTTTTCCATAAATACCAAGACACTTGACACAAAATAACAGCCAGCTTTCCTCCCACTGTACAAATCAAGCATCCGCTCTTTACTCCAACCACCAAAAAATGTTACAAAACTACATTGCAATCTATATTGAGATAGAATTTGCTATCTCAATTTGCCAAAAGATTACAACATCAAGAACTGCAGATGCTTTGATTCCACATAATTCAGAACCCTCTTTCGCTTAAGAGATTTCTAACCAAAAACACCTACTCACTATAATACAAAATGTCGTACTTCTATTTTGTGCCTCGAATCATGCTACTCTACATGTCTATCGACACTTACTAACAGCTACAAACTCTTCAAGCCATGAAGAAAAAACTGTGAACGCCAATGCTAGCTATTCTCTAATTTGTCAACCGGATCCTCCTCAGGTGGGCTACCTTGTGACTCCAGGAAGTCTGACTCGTTTGACCGACAGACTTGATGAATATGTAAGCACCCAGATGAAAGATGCTCTTGAACAATCTGCATGAAAGTTTTCACCTTAGCTATAATTGTGTTTTGATGCAAAAGTTGTAGTTTCAATGTTATCATCTCGATAAGAAAATCCAATCACATAGCCTGAAAACTAGGAGGAAAAAATCAAAGCCAGCTGACATGACGAACACGAAACAGCTAAAACCAGGAAACCAAACAGAACATATCTGAGAAGCAAGCGGAATCATAATGCACAACTGTAGTTATACAATATATTTTGCATGCTTTAATTCTTAAATGAGACGGTCTATCTTACCTGATCCCCTAATTCCGAGCTCTCTGAGTGGAATAGGATTGGCCTACACCTCTTATCTTCATTCATCAAACTTGAATTCTGGAAGTGGGCTACAAGGGCCGTCTTTCCCTGAATCCGAGCATAAGCCAAAGCAGCCACTTTCTCACTATTGAATTTCTCCCACTTCTTTCCATTAAGTGCCTGCAGAAATTGAATACTCAGCACACACTCTTCCTTAAAAACATCAGCACAAATACAATAGAAGGAAAGGCAATCAAGAAGGCATAGCGATCTTTATATTTAAGTGGGAAGGTGGGAACTATAAAACAAGGAGACACTAGCTTCAATGCTCATAGCTCAGTTACTTAAAGAAAAAGAAAGTTATACACTACGTTTAAAAGAATAGACAAAAACAAACCTCGTAAAATGGGATAATGAGTGATGGAGACACCATGTTGATAAATGCATATCCTACATTGCATTTATTCTGCCACAAACAAGAATTTTTCATCAGACTTTGGGAAAAAAGAATGAACCACATAATCCTAACTACTTTAGTAGGATTACCTTGAAGTCAATTGGCAGATACAGAAAATCATAAGTGCCTTTATGTTGTTCGTCAATAGCTGCTAAAAGCATCTTGGAGGTGTACCTGGATGAAGACAATGTCAAGTCACCAAGACAAAATAAGCTATACTTAACAAGGTACAAGCATTTAGAAGTTGCTATTACTTATTAGGAATATTTTTAATCATCAACGTTGTCCGAGTATCATCGCCAGATCTAATCTTATCCAAGTCAAGTTGAAACAGTTTCTTGTTGTCCATCTGGTTCCCATTATTGTCAACACGTCGAGTGCGGCTGCGTTCAGTCAGCCCCTCAAAGCTAGAAGCTGCATGTCCTGGGAAATGACCATTACCTAGGAATAAAGGACTAAGTCTTTGGGAAGACATCATGCCAAACCCAGGAGAACCATTGTTTGACATATTCCCTGGAACAGCAACACCAGAATTCAAAGTGGTACGAGCACCATAGTTAACCATCAAACTTCCATCACGAGGACCTATACCCATACCTCTAAAACCTGGACTTAAGACCGGAGAGTCTGGGTAAAAACCAAAGTGCTTATCAAAGGGAAGAGCAGATGGAGCAGATCCAACATGGTGAAGGTGATGATGATGGTGCTGAGATGAATTGAGGAAAGACTTTTGATGATTTAAGGAAAACATGTCACCCTGACCACCAGATGTAAAAGCATTCGCCAAAGACTGGGCTTTCCAGGATGAAGAATTACTCTGTCGAGGTTGCAACTTTGGATTGCCCCAGAGAAACTGTGGTCCTGATAGTGTTTCAACAGCAGAACCGTTTGAATTTGAGGCACCCAAAGATGACATTGTTCCACCGAACTGGCATATCTTAGGCTCAGGGGAAGAATGAGACTGATGGAAGGGAACACCATGGTTTGAACCATTAGGGAGATCTGCATGACCGCCCATTCTGTGATCCTCACTGATAGGTGCTACCCTCAAGGAATTTGATGCATGAGGATGCAAAATTGAAGCTAAACCAAGTAAATTATTGCCCATTGTGGGACTCAGGGATCTAAAGCCCGGTGAAGTGCCAGGACCTTGCATGGAGCTATGCTCTATAGGGCTGCCAAACTGTGGCCAATTACCTGCCAGAAATATAAGAATGCCCATACTATCAGATAGTATAACTGCAATCAAAGAAGTTAATTAATTAAGTCCATCCCTTGCCCCCTTTTCTACCAACCCAAATTAAAAAAATAAAAAATAAAGAACAACAGGCACAAAAAGAAGGGAAAGAAGAACCTTAAGGGGTCGTTTGGTAGGCCGTATTAAGCAAAATAATCCCTGTATAAAAATTTAATCCCTCCAATACCATGTTTGGTTGGTCAATTCAATTTACTCCTACCTAATACATGGATTAGTTATACCTCATATGAGGGATTAACTAATACCAAGGAAAGGAAGGGATTACTAATTCCTGGATTAGCTATACATGGATAAGACTTAAAATTACTAAATCCAGACTTATACATTGCATAATTAATTTTTAATACAATGAACCAAACACTTGATAAAAAATAATCCCAGCACTACAATCCCTGCATTACTAATCCCTGCATTACTGATCCCTACATTACTTGTGTTCGTACCAAACGACCCCTAAATGGTTTCAGCATTACACAGAGTGAAAACACTCAGTAAACTTACCGGGCGAGGAATTACCAATTGAGGAACCCAATGGGTGCTGAAAAGTCCAAGAATCATCTTGTTCAGGTTCTTGATTTGATTGCAACGTAGAACTACAAGTGCAGCATAAAGAAGAAAAGTGTGCCTCGATCAGACTCAAGATTCGATAAACTGAACCCAGATATGTAACAGCCCAAAAACAGAAGCATCATAAACATCAACAGCTCAAAGTAGTGCAACCTCAAATTTCTTGAAGGAACACCCAACCAAAAGACTCATCATAAACATGAACAAGCTCTAAAATTTAGATGATATCAAACTGATAATATTATATGGCGTGTTCAACAAGAGCTCAAGTTCGAGGGTATAGAAAGGCTGAGAGGAAAAAAGCATCCAGAAGGAAGGAGAAGCAGCAGCTGGTGATTAGCCCACTTAAAGATGCACAAGAATTTCAGTATTTAAAATAAACATGGCTTAAACCAAGGAGAGAAAAGAGTATGCAAAGGGACATCATCACGCCATTGTAAATTGTTGGTGTAATTACACTTACATTTAGATGTCTATGCTACTATTACTTTCCTCATTTCAGTTGAGTACTTCAGTTATTTCCTTTTTTTACCTTTGCTTTGGTGGGGGTGGGGGAGATTGGGGGGAGCTTGCTGGTCTGATCATCATCCTGTAATCTAATTCAGCAATTTAGCGACATGGAACAAAAGTAAAAAGAAAAGGGGAAACAGAAACACCGAGTTTTGAACCGTGTGCCATTGGACCTCGGGGATTTCTCAGTTATCAAAAAAAAAAAAAAAAAAGGAGAACATAGCAAGACACTTGTGACAACAGAGCAGAAGGATAGGTGTGAATGAAAAGTAACTAGGTTGTTCTGGATGCTAGTAACAGCAAAAGGTTAGCGAAGCTCATGAACCAGAAAGGACTACGTTAAGCTTCCAAAGTGTTAGAAAACAAATTCTAGTTTTATTTTGATCAAGAAAACAAATCATAGTGGATTACTCACTTTCGACGAGCTCCTCCAGGACGACTTGGTTCAAGTTTTATGCGCTTTCCAGCTATGTCACTCCTATTTAAGGACCTAAGGGCAGCTTCTGCAGCTCTAACATCATAATATTCAATAAACTTATGGTGCCTCTTGTGTGGTGTTTCCCTTATCTGCAATGAGAGAAACTGGGATATCACATATACTTAATATCAACTAGCCCCTTGAGGTAGCACACGAGGGGAAATGAATAGATGGAGTAAAATGGGAAATAAATGATTCTGACTATTGAGTCTCTGACCTCTTTGATCTCACCATAAGCCCCAAATATTTGGCGGAGGTCATTGTTTGATACCGATGGATCCAGATTAAATACCACAAGAGTTCCTTGATTCATATCTTTGTCTGAGGGGTTATCCTGATATATGTACATTGAGAGGTGGAGAGAAGAAGAGTAATAGGAGAAGGGAGGAGGTTAGTCAGCAAAAGGTATGTAACATACAATCTAATTGTGCAAACCACTAAAAGCAGCCGGCAAGTTACCACCTTTGGGATTGAGAAATGTATGTCTAGTTTTCTCCTCCGCAGTGGCTTATTTTGCAATGCTCTTAGTGCAGTTCGAGCAGCACGAATGTCGAAGTAGGATATCATGACAAAGCCCCTATGCTTACACGCAGTGTAGAGAGTCCGGATATCACCATATTGCTAATTAGCAAAAACAAAAAGTATGTCAAAAGTGGAAACGGATTATAAGAAGGAAAAAACACCTAATAAATCAGCTACTTTCTAAGACATTTCTTGTCTGTCAAACAACCAGTAAACTCAGATGTGATACTGCAAACACATTAGGCCAGGGCTTTGACATTTTCCTTGTTAAGTTTAATTTGCAGCTCATAGAGTAATAAGATAGCAGGTTTCCTCAACCACTCGATACATCTCATGAACAGAGATAGGTATGCTATCACTATAAGAGAAACTCAGAATAAGCAGAATATCACTATATTGTATCAACAAGAAAAAGCAAAACCTTAAGGCAGTTCAACTGATCAAGTCTAGAGAAAGAAAAAAGAAATCAGAATCAGTATGAAGCCTCCAGAAAAAGCAAAAGACATCCTGAAGTATTACTTGCAGAAAAGAAAATTTGTTCTACAGAAATACTCGTCCAGCAATTCAGAAAAGAAGACGGAAGAGCAATATATGTTTAGATCAATTGCAAAACCGACTAACAAAATCAATCCCTAACTAGAGAAAGCAGTATTACAAATGCAGGGAACTCCCATTAGGATAGAGCACTGACAAACTGGAAGAGTAGTTCACGTGAAAATTAAAAATAATAATAATAATAATAATAATAATAATAATAATAATAATAATAATAATAATAGCTACATAGTGTACGTTGTGAGTAACTAACCTCAAAGAGACTTCTTAGCTCTGAATCCTCAACATTGCTATTTATGTTGCGAACAAATAATGTTCTCGAAGGGTGCTCTCCAAGTGGATGTTCTCCGGTAACAGTTGCCCCACCATTTGAAAATCCAACATGAGCAGCCCCATTGCAAACGACAGGATCAGCCAGACTCACTCTCGGTATACCGAAGTTTATGTTTTCATGAGCATCAGATTCCAATTCTAAGCCTCCTCCACTTCCAAAAAGATCATACTCCTCCAAGTCATCTACGTGATTGGGAAATTGGCTAGGGCCAAACCCATCTATTATGCCAGCTAAAAGTTCATCCTCGTCATCAGGAAGCAAGCTTCCAATTGCACGATTTTCACCATCATCCAGCAGCTCCTCAACCTCTACATTGGGGTGAATTTCCTTCAAGCTGGCTGATGCGTCATCAACGGACTGATGACCATGGTCCACCTCACTCAATTTCACTATTACCAAGAATTTCAAGGAAATTAAAAGGATGTGAGATTTTCTCAAAGAAAATAGGCAAATGAAGTATGAGTAGAAGACTCATAAATGTATTCCTACACTTCTCATGTAGAAGAACAGGCACTGAGCTCGAAAAAAGTGAAGCATCATTTGAGCCATGGATGGAATCAACTCCTGGAAAAATCTCCCAAGGTGTTCTTCCCTTTTCTTTCGATACATTTAGCATTGGCATCTTTAAAGGATCTGTAATGCAGCATAAGTCGGGCCGATTAATAAATCCAGTATCATTCATGGAGAATCTCAGTGGACAATCGCCCACTTTGAAAAAGTGGTCACACGATGCTGTCCCACACTTATCAAACACAAGGAAACTAGAAAGGGACAACTTAAAAAATTGGTAAGTAATCCAGCTAAGATCAAAAGCACACAAACTACCTAACATAAAATAGTATGATACTACATAGTAAAGTGATATTCTCAACATTACATAACTGGAAGGAACACTTTGGGGTTGAGCCTATCCTATCACCTTCACATTTGCTATGTGAGTTTATTCTGCATCATTCATCTTCTTTCTGAAGAATGGGAGGTTTTCATAGTCTACATTTATATAGATTTGCTAAAGAAACCGGACAGGATCTTAACCAAAAAAAGTTTAACATAATAGGCATGAAATACAGGATGAGAATACTGGTCGATAAGGCAGTGACTGCTCTTTACCAGCTCTTATAGACAGAATAAGATAACTGCACAATTTAAACTCTTGCCACTGTTGCAGCTTTCCACTTCTTAAACTTATGGAAAAGGTTTACTCTTGCCATAGAAGATAGTCATCCTTTTCGGTCCACAACTACATCAATTACGCAATAACTTTCGCTTGGTCCAAGATACCTCTCCTCAAAATCCTAAACCCACAGGATCCTCCAAAAATGCCAACTCTAATTAAAGATCTAATCTTTTTTTTAAAACCTCTGCAACTCCTTGTTTCCACTTTAGTAATGACAAAATTAAATGAGACCAAGATATACCGAATAGGTTACTTAGCAAAAATCTAATCTCTCCAATCCGTACTAAATATCTTTCAAAGATGTTTGCAATAAAAGTTAACAAATAAACAATCAGACAGAAGAACATAGATAAACAACTGCAAAAACAGCAGCATTGGTTTATGGTCAACTTCATTCATCTCAAAACAGAACAAGGGATTGTTTCTTTAAAGATTGTTGCTTTACTTCATTACAAAACCGCCTAATGTACAGAGAAGAACTACTTCCAAAACCACCTAAAGATTGTTTCCTTACTCCATTACAAAACCACCTAAATAAAGTCAAAGTTCCAAACTTTTTCTAAACTCAATATAATCACATACAAAATTAACATCAACCACGGAAAAGGGAGAATTGTCCGGAGAATTGCAGGCTATTAGTTACCCAAAACCCAAAAAATTAAAAAAATAAATAAAAAGTTCAAACGAAAAATGGAAAAGTGCTCACCCGAAACCCCTCATGCAAACTCACACAGGTTAAAACCTATAAAACTAGACTAAGCAAAAATAACCAATTAACAGCCTCACGAAAACAGTTCACAAGCTTCAATTTCAAGACCAACTCGTAAAAAGAGAAGCAGAATATGTGTCAAAACCAGCAAAAGAAAAGAAAATAAAGAAAGTACCTCAACAATAGTTCAATTGTTCAAAGCCAGAGGACAGTAGCAGAAAGGTACCAAAGCAAAGACTCCAAAGAAAAGAAAAAGAGAAAATTTTGGCTAAAAATTTATAAGAACAAAATACCCACAAAAAGTGGACCACGATCGAGCAGAATACCAAATAGAGAAAAAGAAAAGAAAGGACAGATGAACACACACACAGAGACGTGCAGAAAGAGAAATGTCTTACTTTTTTTCTTTTTCTATTTTCACACTTCAAAGTGCAAGAGATTATTTACGAATATATATATAAAATAAATAAAGAATTTGAAAGAGATGATTGGAGGAAAGACAAAGTGAAGAAGAAAGACAAGAATGATTGAGGACAATCGTGATGATGGGGTGGGCAGAGTGGGGGGTGGGGTGCTGAAAGAGTTATTGCATGTATAAAATATTAGAAAAAAGAGTTGGGGAGTATTTAATTCTATTTAATTAGTATATTGTATTTAAATGTGATCTGGTGTCCACAGAATGAAAAAAAAAAAAAAAAAAAGAGGTTTCGTTTAAAAAATTTATATTCTTGACCTTAGGTTTTCATTAGATTTACAACTTGGATATCTCTAGGATAATAATGACTAAATATAAAAAGAAAATAATGGGAAATTACATTTTTTTTACAACTTGGATATCATTAGGATAAGGTTTAGATATAGGATATACCCAAAAGAAGGTACTGTTATATTCCTGGTTTATTAAGCTTAATTTATCAATTCTCTTTGGAAAAATTAAGCTTTGATTATTTTATTCCACCGTTAAATCAACACTGATAAAATAAAATAAGAATTAAACATAAATTTTACTTACTAATATAATACTCCTTAGTCTGTACATATTAAAAATTTATTGTTTTTTTAATGTCTTTAGGCACCCTTTTGACTCCAAATACTCAATATGTATTGTGTTACTTAGCACCAAAATTGTTCCTGAAGTATAAATATTTATGAGAATCATTAATAAAAACATTAATATTTGACTCTAGAAAAATAAAGTGTATAGATTAATAAAAGGCATGATTTTGAGCAATATAATTTAAAAAAATATTTATTCAAGTCCGTTCTCGTAATAAGTCAATGTATACAGGATATGTGTAACAAAACATAGTTAAATGTTTCATATTTCCACTTAATTTATTATTTTTGACAAGTGTAAATCAATCTTTGGTGCATTGATCGAGTTCTAATAATTTTTTCGCACTCCGTATGATTCATGTGATGTAACTATTTTTTCTGACTTGTAACTATTTGGATAATGGCTAACTTGGGTATTTAATTTCAATAGTTTATGTTCTCAATCAACGTGATAAGGCGACGGCGAATTGACGTGCATCATTAAGTTGACACCCCCCCCCCCCCCCAACNCCAAACCACCACCACCCCGTCAAACCACACACGACATACACCAATTTTTTAGGTTAAACATAAATTATCAAATTTGACCTTATGTAATACAAGTAGAAAACAAATGTCCTATGTACTGTTAAATGATTTGCATGTAGTGTGAATATATATAGTTTGGATATACCATATATAATGCGGCACAAGCACACAACCATATCAATATATCAATACATTAAAGTCAATTTGATAAATTTAAAAATTCTATGCAAATGCTCTTATGAAAGCTCCTAGGCCCTTTTATACAGAGTTTTCTTCCTATTTTTCCAATTACATGCTCATACTTTTCAAAAGGTGAAAATAAAAAATTATTCACGTAAATAATTTATCTCAAAAAATCTTACTCAAAGATAAAAAAGGAAATAGCAACATTTATTTTCAATTTACCAGTCGAATCATAAGTCTTATGTGACCACTTAACAAGGCTATCTACCGTTTTTTACCTTTTTATATACACTCACACATATAGATTTACAGTTAATAATTGTGAGAGCTTTCACTCTCACACGCCATTGCTCTTAGTTTAGACCTTCTTTGTTTAATAGGTACTCCAATGCATCGACTAATGTCAGAAATTAGATATTTTAATAGATAATAAAGCATGGTTTGAGTAATATAATTAAGAAAAATACTTACTCTGGTCCGATTCAGTTACCAAATCAATTCACGTGTATCATTCATATAAAACTTAGGAAACAATCTTAGTTAACTGTTAACATGGTTCGGAGAATTGAGGGGTCAGGGTAATTTTTCCCATTTCATGTTATTTATGTAATATTTATATTATTACATGTAATTATTTGAATAATTATTAAATTGTGTATTGAATTTCAATAGTTTATGTTTTCCGTAAAAAAGAAGTCTTGGAACAATGAGAAGTGATTTTCGTATGATTTATATAGGTTATAAATTCGAATCGTAAAATTAATCGCTGATATTTATAATAAAATAAATTATCTAAATTATATTCTTAAGCGTGATATCCGTTTTCAAATCTTACGTGAACACAAATACTTTATATAACAAATTTTTTTAGTCTGTGTTCTCATAACGGGGATAAGATGACGGCGAATTGACGTGCATCATTAGATTTTCATCACTTCCTCAACCCAATGCCCACCCTCTCACCCAGACACACACGACACACCAATTTTTTAGGTTAGACGTAAGTTATCAAATTTGATATTCTGTAATATAAAAATGAACAAGTAGGAAATTCAAATGTCCTATGTACTCTAAGTTGCAAGTTGCAGTAAGCAAATGATTACAAGTAATACTAAATAATTATTTGTTCATAATTGGATCAAAGAACATAGGTAATGCAAAGTATTCCCTTTGTTATACTAAGATTCCTTTTTTTTTAAACATTTAATTATTCTATCTGTCATAACTTGTTTAATTTTTTCACTTTTCAGAGCCAACCAACTTATAAGTTGAAAGATTGGATTAATTTTCTTCAGTAAAATTTTTAAATGTAATAATCCTTTTCACATCAAAATGGTTAATATATATATATATATATATATATATAACGATCAAACGTAATCAAGAAGTGACAAATACTCAGAGCAGATGAAATATCTCTTATTCAGACAAAATAAGTTTCTAAATAGCTGTATAAATAATAAATGGAGCATTTTGAGGATATTTAAATGAATAAGAATAGTTCAGAGTGCTAAGTATAGAAGAATATGCTTTCAACCTAACTGGAATCTTTGAATGGCATTACTACATTCCATCAAACGATAATGATGTAATCTTTTAAAATGGAAGTTTGTGGTTAGAAAATTATGTGTGTTGTAAATAATTCAAATTTTCCTATCAAAAGTTTAAAAATTAATTTCTCTGGAAAAAAAATCCATACATCCGGAGCTTTTTGCCTCAAAAATCAATAAGTAACTCTGTATGGGTCGAACCCGATCGCTTGCATAGGACATACCGGTTTTGGGATTCGACGACCAACGTCGACTGTAGTCACCAACCGAGAAGCCCGAGACCATATGTCGTCTGAACGAAGCTCGAAGCCAAAGCGCTCGAGGTGAGATCGTCGAGGCCGATCGGGAAAAAACATCCTATGGTAAAGTTATCAGATTTGCGCAACTGAAGGACCGGAAATCTTGTGATATACAAGCATCTCGGCGGGAATCGCGGCTCAAATCAATAAAGACGTAGAATCCATTAATTCTAGGAATATCTTACCTTGTAAATGAGATTTTTACCTTGTATCGAATTCCTGACCTTTCCTATATAAACAGACAACCCCATTTGTATAAGGAACAAGACATACAACCAATATACAAAAGCTATAGTCTACTTCGCTCGATCATCTACTTCATATTTTATTTCAGATGGCTTCTAACACAAGAAGATTATTCAATCTTGACGGTTTGCTTTTTCCTTGTTCACTAATTTAGTGTCTATTTCTGTTTATTCTATAACTGTATTAAATCAGGTCGCGTATCCTTATAACCACATATAAATTTAATTGTTACTCGTAATCAAGGGTAAACAGTTTGGCGCCCACCGTAGGGCTAAGGATAATAGTGATCGTTTAATACAACTTTCTGTTACACAGACTATTTTACACTTGTTCTTTGCAGACACCTTTTTCTTTCAGGTTACAGTACAATCATGTCACATTCTCAATCTGTGCCCCAATTCGTCGATGGCGAATTTAACCACCAGGGCGAAAACGACAACTTGACACTCGGAAATGAAGTTCCAATCTACGCTAACTCCCAAATAGCGATCGATGTGGATCGGACCACTGGCCCATCGAATAGTGTTCGAAGAGAATACCGCTCGGCAAAACAGAACGACGAGGAGGACGAGATTAGCCTCAGGATGATATTCAACATGTTGCAAGCCCAGCAAACGGCTATTGCTCAACTGCAAAATCGGAACCAAGTTTCGAACAGGATAGGGACCGGCCCTCCTCGGGAAACTATCCCCGAAAATGAAACTATCACAGTGGAACCAAGCGAAGGCGAATCGGGGGCAAACGCCGAGATCATGAAAATGCTCGAAGAATTGACCAGGCGGGTCGAGTCAGGCGAATAGAAGATCGAGGCCAATGATAAAAAGGTAGAAACATATAATTCGATGGTGGACCAAATACCAGGAGCACCTCTGGTATTAAAAGGTTTGGATTCAAAGAAATTCGTACAGAAACCCTTTCCATCAAGCGCCGCCCTAAAACCCATGCCGAAGAAGTTTCGCATGCCGTAGATTCCGAAATACAATGGGACATCTGACCCAAATGAGCATATAACAGCATACACATGCGCCATAAAGGGAAATGATCTCGAAGACGATGAGATTGAATCCGTCCTCTTAAAGAAATTCGGAGAGACCTTGTCAAAGGGGGCAATGACTTGGTACCACAACTTGCCCCCAAATTCCATCGATTCTTTTGCCATGCTTGCGGACACCTTCGTGAAAGCTCATGCGGGTGCCATCAAAGTCGAGGCACGGAAATCAGACTTATTTAAAGTTAGGCAAAGAGATAACGAGATGCTCAGGGAATTTGTATCTCGCTTTCAGATGGAACGAATGGACCTACCACCGGTCACTGATGATTGGGCCGTACAGGCCTTCACCCAAGGGCTCAACGCTCGAAATTCAACGGCTTCACAACAGCTTAAGCAAAAGCTTGATTGAATATCCGGCTGCCACTTGGGCAAATATACACAACCGATACCAATCTAAGATTAGGGTCGAGGACGATCAACTTGGAGGCCCCTCGGGATCCACTTACCCCATCAGAACTCATGATACGGTTCAAAGAGATATTTATCGAGAGCAAAGATCGAACAGAGACAGGCATCGACCATATCCTGGAGACCGAAAGGCCATTCCAATGAGGCAGGATTCCCCGAGACAAGAAAAGAGGAACGATCTTAATCGAAGGAACCGAGGACCATTGGCGAGAAACAACTTCCAGAGAGCCGCTGGTCACCTAGAAGCACCGCGACTGTCCGAATATAACTTCAGCATCGACTCAGCGACTCTCGTATCGGCCATCAGTCGCATTAAGGATACCAAGTGGCCTCGACCGCTGCAATCGGATCCAGCTAAGAGAGACCCCAGCTTGATAAGTAAGTATCATGGTACACATGGGCACAAGACAGAAGACTGTCGACAGTTGAGGGAAGAGGTGGCACGGTTGCTCGAAAATGGGCACCTTCGAGAGTTTTTGAGCGACCGAGCCAAAAACCATTATGGGAAAAGGAATAGACCAGTAAACCAGGAGGAGCCTCAGCACATGATCAATATGATAATCGGTGGGGTAGATACACCCCAAGGACCGTTATTGAAACGCACCAAAATATCTATCACCCGAGAAAAGCGTACTCAGGATTACGCGATGGAGGGAGATTTGTACTTCAGCGGGGAGGATGCGGAAGGAATCGTACAACCCTATAACGACGCCTTAGTGATATCGGTGCTTATACAAAAAAACAAGGTGAAGCATGTGTTGATCGATCCCGGTAGTTCAGCCAACATAATTCGGTCATGGGTTATCGAACAACTCGGGTTGACTGATTGAATTATCCCTGAAGTTCGGATCCTCAATGGTTTCAACATGGCTTGCGAGACAACCAAAGGAGAAATAACTTTACCAGTAAACAATGCCGGTACCGTTCGGGAAACGAAATTCTGCGTAATCGAAGAGGATATGAGATACAACGCCTTGCTCGGGAGACCATAGATTCATGATATCAGAGCGGTACCCTCGACACTGCACCAAATGTTGAAATTCACATTGGCTGATGGGATCGTAACTGTTTATGGAGAACAACATGCGGCAAAAGAAATATTCGCAGTAGAAGAAGCAATGTCGAAAACGATAGCCCCTTCTCAAAGAACCAAATAGCAACCACAGGTATCACTTTCAACAAACGAAGGTGAACAAGAACTTATCGAAGACGATGAATACGGGATTCCCCGGTCATTCGTCGGCCCCGACGAGTCCGATGCAACTAAGTCGACGGTCGAGGAACTCGAGAAAATTTCACTCCGAGAGGATGCACCGGATCGAAAGGTATACCTGGGTTCGGGCTTAAGTTCCGAGCTCAGGACTAAACTTATTCATTTTCTTTCAGCTAACAAAGACTCTTTCGCTTGGTCCCATCTTGACATAACAGGGATACCTCCGGAGATCACGACTCACAAACTGAGCATCGATCCTAAATTTTGGCCGGTCAAGCAAAAGAGAAGGCCTCAATACGAAGTCAAGCAAATATTCATCAAAGATGAGGTAACCAAGCTTTTAAATATAGGATCTATTCGAGAAGTTAAATACCCGGAATGGTTAGCAAATATAGTTGTAGTTCCTAAGAAGGGAAATAAGTTAAGAATGTGAATAGATTACAAAGATTTAAACAAGGCATGCCCTAAAGATTCTTTTCCCTTACCTAACATCGATCGCATGATCGATGCCACTGCTGGCCACGAGACCCTTAGCTTTCTCGACGCCTACTCCGGCTATAACCAGATACGAATGGACAAGGATGATCAAGAAAAGACATACTTCATCACTAAGTATGGTACATACTGCTATAACGTGATGCCATTCGAGTTAAAGAATGTGGGGGATACTTATCAACGCCTAGTAAACAAAATGTTCGAAAAACAATTAGGAAAAACAATGGAAGTTTACATTGATGATATGTTAGTTAAGTCCCTGCGAGCAGAGGACCATTTGAGTCATTTGCAGGAAACGTTCGATGTACTGAAATGGTACAACATGAAGTTAAACTCGGAGAAGTGCGCATTTGGAGTGGGCTCGGGAAAATTCCTCGGTTTCGTGGTTTCGAATAGGGGAATAGAAATTAACCCCGAAAAGATCAAAGCCATCGAAGATATTACAATCGTAGACAGTGTAAAGGTTGTACAAAAGTTGACAGGTCGGATAACTACTCTAGGCCGGTTCATTTCAAGGTCTTCCGATAGAAGTCACCGGTTTTTCAACTTGCTGAAAAAGAAGAACGATTTCTCGTGGAGTCCAGAATGCCAGCGCGCGTTAGAAGAACTCAAGAGGTATCTCTCTAGCCCACCTTTGCTGCATACACCAAAAACGGGTGAACAATTATACCTCTACCTTGCCGTTTCGGAAGTAGCGGTGAGTGGGGTCCTGGTCTGAGAAAAACAAGGTACGCAGTTTCCTATTTATTACGTCAGTAGAACCTTAGGAGAAGCCGAAACGCATCTAGAAAAATTAGCACTCGCTTTATTGAGTGCCTCTAGGAAGCTAAAACCCTACATCCAGTGCCATCCAATATGTGTAGTAACAACTTACCCCCTGAGAAATATAATGCATAAGCCCGAGCTATCCGGCCGATTGGACAAGTGGGCCATCGAAATAAGCGCGTACGATATCGAATATCGACCCCCAACCTCGATCAAATCTCAGGTAGTTCATCGCCGATTTTGCGTTGTCGTTAATACCCAAGGTCGAAAAGGAATTAATGACCAAATCGGGTACTCCTTCGGGAGTGTGGACCCTGTTCACAGACGGTGCCTCGAACTCGAAAGGGTCGGGGCTTGGTATTGTATTAAAACCCCCAACCGGAAACACTATTCGACAGTCTATTAAGACTGTAAAATTGACTAACAACGAAGTAGAGTATAAAGCTATGATTGCAGGTCTAGAACTGGCCAAAAGCCTGGGAGCAGAGATAATCGAATCCAAATGCGATTCCCTCCTCGTGGTCAACTAAGTAAATAGGACTTTCGAAGTCAGAGAAGGGCGAATGCAGAGGTATTTGGACAAGCTTCAAGTCACGTTGCACAGGTTTAAAGAATGGACTTTACGGCACATACCTCGAGAACAAAACAGTGAGGCTGACGCCCTCGCCAACCTAGGATCGTCGGTCGAAGACGAGAAAATTGAGTCCGAAAAAGTCATACAACTCTTAAGGTCGGTGGTGGAGGAAGGCCATGCCGAAATCAATTCGACAAGCTTCACCTAGGATTGGAGGAACAAGTATATAGAATATCTCAGCTCAGGTAAACTCCCTTCAGATCCCAAAGAATCGAGAGCATTACGCTCAAAGGCAGCCCGGTTCTGTTTATCCGATGATGGGACCCTATTCAGAAGGACATTCGGAGGACCCCTCGCGATATGCCTTGGACCAGGAGACACCGAGTATATTTTGAGAGAAATACACGAAGGCTCGTGTGTGAATCACTCCGGTTTCAAATCCTTGGTTCGAAAAATAATTCGAGCCGGCTATTATTAGATCGATATGGAGAAAGATGCGAAGGAGTTCGTTCGCAAATGCAACGAGTGCCAAAGGCATGCACCGATGATCTATCAACCCGGAGAGACATTGCATTCGGTCTTATTGCCATGGCCATTCATGAAATGGGGAATGGACATCGTTGGCCCTCTCCCTTATTCACCAGGTAAAGCTCAATTTATTCTTTTTATGACTGGCTACTTTTCCAAATGGGTTGAAGCGCAGGCTTACGAAAAAGTTAGAGAAAAGGAGGTGATCGACTTTATCTGGGACCATATCATATGTCGATTTGGGATGCCATCGGAGATCGTGTGCGATAACGGCAAGCAGTTCATCAGCAGTAAAGTGACAAAGTTCTTCGAAGACAACAGGATCAAGAGGATATTATCGACGCCCTATCACCCCAGCGGCAAGGGACAAGCTGAGTCAACCAACAAAACCATAATACAAAACTTGAAGAAAAGTTTAACCGACGCAAAGGGAAAATGGAAAGAAATACTGCCCGAAGTTCTATGGGCTTACCGCACAACCGAGAAAATCAACACCGGGGCCACTCCTTTCTCTCTAGTATACAGAGCTGAGGCTTTAATACTAGTCGAAGTAGGCGAACCGAGTGTCAGGTTCCGATACGCAACCGAAGAATCAAATAGAGAAGCTATGAACATCAATATGGAATTATTGGACGAAAGAAGGGAAACAACCCTTGTTCGAATGGCGGCCCAAAAATAAAAGATCGAGAGGTATTATAACCGGAGAGCCCATCTTCGACACTTCAACATTGGAGACCTGGTGCTCAGAAGAATCACACTCAATACTCGAAATCCGAATGAAGGAAAGCTAGGACCGAACTGGGAAGGGCCCTATACCATCTTGAAGGTCACCGGAAAGGGATCTTATAAGCTCGGAACCATGGAGGGCAAACAGCTGCCAAACAATTGGAATATAAGTCACCTAAAGCGATACTATTGTTAAGGTATGTGATTTCACTTTTTCGTTTGTTTGCTTTGCTAACATCTACAGGTATTGAACGAGGCAATCTCAAACTAGGAAGCGCATGAGATTAGGACTGAAAAGCACGCGTTGCACTCTTTTTCCCTTCGACCGGTTTTGTCCCAAATTGGGTTTTACGGCAAGGTTTTCAATGAGGCAACCAGTAATCGTGCTAACATAGATCGGTCGCTCATCGAAGATAATAATATTTGGTGCACAACTTCGATCGACCATGATTATCAGAAGATCGATTATCTACTTCGATTCATTGTTTGGTCATTTCAATTCGGGGGAACTTCCCATAGATCGTTAGGAATCAATGTAAGGGTCAAACGGTCGAAAGTACCGTGTCCGAATAGATTGATCTACCCCCTAAGCAAATTGTACAAGCACCTAAATGCTAATGAAAGCTTTTCGGCACCAATATCTTGTCTCCGAGCCCAAAGGCCCCTTCAAGTTTTATTACATGATCAGAAATTAACATTGTTCAGAACTTCACACGAAAATCGAAGGGAAGTAAGACCTGTTAAGGCAAATCCCAACTCATAAAAGGCTAAGGCCGAACCAAGTAAAACTCGAAGAGGGGAAAGACCGGTTAAGGCAAACCCCAATTCCTTAAAAGGCCAAGGCCTTATCGAGTTAATGAAACTCGAAGGAAAGTAAGACCTATTAAGGCAAATCCGAATTTGTAAAAGGCTAAGGCTGAATCGAGTTAAACTCGAGGGAAATTGAAATCTGTTAAGACAGAACTTTGATTTCTTAATTGGCCAAGGCCACATCGAATTAATAAAATTCGAAAAGGAATAAGACCTATTAAGGCAAACCTCGACCCCTTTCGAGGCTTAGGCCTTATCCAATGGGCCGTGAAAAGGGAAAATCTACTGAGAAATAAGCTAAGTCTTAACTAAGCCTAAAGGGCAGAAAAGTCTGCAAATTGGATTATCAGAATAGATCAAACAAGAAAGGGGGATAAAAGAAAATCTTTTATACGAAACAAAATGTGTTACAAAAGGTGAGAATCCTAGAAAGAAATATTATACAACAGACGCCATCAATCAGAATTCTCGGAATCTTCTTCTTCTTCTTCAGGGAAGGCCCGCTTTCTAGCACTTGCTTTAATCTTTGTTGCATCACCAACCTCGGTGGATAGATCGAAGCCTCGAGCTTGTAACTCCTCGAGAACAGAAAGGCGGGTTTGGCACTTGGCATACTCAACCAGAATCTTTGATTGCACTTGGGCAGCCTCGGCATCGGCCCTGTATTGAGCTATTAGATCATCGGCATCAGCTATGGACGTAGCAATCTCGGAATTTGCTGATTGCAGCTCGTTGACCAGAACATCACGATCCGAGATGAGCGTCTCGACTTGGGACTGAAGTGTATCAATGCTCTTAGTCAGATTCCCGATTTTCTCTTGCGCCTCCGAGACTTGTTCTTCCAAAGAAACTACACGAGCCTGGAGGGTCTCCTTTTCCGAAGTCAGAGATCGGCCTTGGTTCTCCACTCGCTGGTTTCTGCCTTGGCCTCGCTCAATGCGGATCGAAATTGATTTATTCGGTCAAGTTGCTGCTCCATCTGGTCGAGTGTATTGGCATTCTCCCTGCGCATGAAGTCTAGCTCAACCCGAAGGGTCGACATCTCCCCCTCGAGTCGCTGACGACGTGCCTTTTCTTCCCTTAGCCGAAGGAAAGCCTCATGATGAAGCACCGAAGACTACGAATACGAAAGAAAATAAAACGGTCATTACATATTGAAAAGTAAAATAACAAACACCAATCAAAGCCTGTATGAAGTTTTACCTTATTTGCTGCCTGTTGAGCCTCATTGAACAAGCAGGCCTCGTCCACCTCATCCATTGCAGCCTGATCTTCCTCGGTCACCAGACACCGAAGATAGCTAGCCACACCCACAGGCGCGGCAAGAGCCCTAGCGTCTTCAGGAATGGCTAACTTTATTATCCTCTTTCGGTCAGGATTGGAACTCGGAGCAAGAAATTTATCGACCAACTTGGGACCGAAAGATACCCTGCTCGTCTCGGTGGAGGGACTCTTCCTCGGCACTTCGAGCCCAAAGGTGTTAGCCGATGGCACACCGTCAAAAAAGTCTTCAAAGGGCCCTGCCGGTACGTGGTCTTTGCTCGGCGAATGCGCCCTTGCAGCCCGGGCTTCATTGAAGGTTGCCTCCAAGAAAGAAGGAGAGTCCATTGCTTCTGGGGGACCCGAGGTTCCCTGTACTGCCTCCCCTGCATCGACGGAAACCCCGGTCCTCGCCCCTGCATCGAGGCCCTCTACTCGATGAATACGAGCTTCATCGGTCCTCGACTCGGGGACTGCCCGAGATGGTTCGTTGCTTGAAATACCGAGGCCCCTATCTTCCTCAGAATCATCACTCAATCGGATAGCCAAGGCGGCAATTCTGGGCTTACGAGCTATGCTCTTCTTCTTAATTCTTATTTTCTCGGGCTCAGAGGAACCGGGGGCTTCTTTTCTCTTTTTCTCTCCCTCCTGCTCCGAGACAGGGGAAGGGCAGGGAACCTCTCTATAGGGGGACGTCGGCCTCAACTCAGCGTCCTTCGGTAGACCTGCAAAGGAAGGAGGAAATGAATTAGCAACTGCACCGATCATACAAAGCATGAAATATAAGCGTTATCGGTCTCACCATGATTTTTGGCCTCCCATAGGCCTTTCGATATCTCATGCCAAGCGCGCTCTGAGTAGGTCCTTTGAGCTACCACCTTCCGGACCCACTCTTCCAAATGCTGAATCGCAGCCGGCATTTGAGAAACGGCTACATCTTACAAAATATATTAGTGAGATAACAAAGGAAAAAACAACAGATGAATTAGGACAAAAAAATAATTCTTACGGTTTATGTTCCACTTTTCAGGGAACGGCATATCTTCTGCAGGGATTAGGTCCGACGTCCTTATTCGAACAAATCGGCTCATCCAGCCCCGGTCCTTGTCCTCGTCAATGCTCGAAAATGGGGCTTTGCTTGCCCGGCGAGCGAGTTTTATTAGTCCCCCTCGGAAGACTCGGGGGCTGTATAATCGCAGTAGATGATCGATGGTGAAAGGATGCCCATCGACCTTACTCACAAAAAACAGAAAAGGTGAATTATTCGCCAAACGGAAGGTTGAATCTAACCCAACGTAACATTGTACCTTTTGCAAAAGGCGACAATAATGGGGTCCAAAGGTCCCAACGTGAAGGGGTAAGTGTAAACACTCAAATAGCCCTCCACGTGGGTGGTAATCGCCTTCCAGAGAGGGGACTACCACATCTTTACCAACCCAGTTACATTCTATTTTCACCCTATCGATGGTTTTGCTCGTGATTGAACTAATATACCTATCGACCGGTTCACCCCGGTCCGGTATTGAGGAGGCCTTCTCCACCTTAAAGTCGGAGCCGATTGAGCATCCGACCAGTACGAAAGCTTTTAGAGGAGGCTCTGTTGAAGTTTCCTCAGCAACGACAGGCTCGGCCTCTTCAGTGGGTTGAGAGGAGAAAGGTTGTTGCTTCTGCGGAACGGACTTAGGTGTCTTTGCCATTGAAGTTGCAGAGATGGAAAGAGAGTAGATGCAAGTGTAGAAAGAGAAATTACTTGAAGAATAGAGTTTAGAGAACTTGGGCAATATGGTATTCAAACGATGCGAACTTGAAAATTGAAAAATGATAGGGCTATTTATACTTTTCAAAAGCGGCGGTTCGAAACCCAAAATGAGAAAGCATTAATTGGTGTTTGCAGGAATTGCAGAGTTTGTCGCCAGTTGGTACATGAAAAGACCTTTTTGATACTGGCCACGTGCGTCATCATGCTGCCGTCATTCATCAACAAGACGTTTTGTGATTTGACGTTTCGAATTCCGTGTCGCTCACTATAAGTATGTCTCCACTTAAACTAACCTTGAAAGCGGCGGCTCATGTCGTTTCTTGTCATTACTCTCCAAAAAACGAGGGGACTATCTGTATGGGGTCGAACCCGATCGCTTACATAGAAAATACCGGTTTCGGGATTCGACGACCAACGTCGACTGGAGTCACCAACCGAGAAGCCCGAGACCAGATGTCGTCTGAACGAAGTTCGAAGCCAAAGCGTTCGAGGTGAGATCGTCGTGGCCGATCGGGATAAAATATCCTATGGTAAAGTTATCAGATTTGCGCAACTGAAGGACCGAAAATCTTGTGATATACAAGCATCTCGGCGGGAATCGCGGCTCAAATAAATAAAGACGTTGAATCCATTAATTCTAGGAATATCTTACCTTGTAAATGAGATTTTTACCTTGTATAGAATTCTTGACCTTTCCTATATAAACAGACAGCGCCATTTGTATAAGGAACACGACATACAACCAATATACAAAAGCTATAATCTACTTCGCTCGATCATCTACTTCATATTTTATTTCAGAGGGCTTCTAATACAGGAAGATTACTCAATCTTGACGGTTTGCTTTTTCCTTGTTCACTAATTTAGTCTCTATTTCTGTTTATTCTTTAACTGTATTAAATCAGGTCGCGTATCCTTAAAACCACATATAAATTTAATTGTTACTCGTAATCAAAAGTAAACAAACTCAAATAAATGTTGTCAAGAATACTTAATTTTTATTTGGCTTTCGGAAAGTGAAAACTGGACATGACTATTAAACAATTCAGATATAACGAGGATTAGATTAAAAAGTGATAGACAAAAAGAGGGGCAGTGCGAGTCCTGGGCACTACTCTCAGCATGAAAATAGTGAGAGAACAAAAATACATATCTTGAATTGTTGGAAAAAGTTAAGAGCATCTCTAAGTCAAGAATAGGCCAAGTATATAGTATTGAGGACCCTTCAATTGGAATTAATACCTACTGATCTTGACCAAATTATTAACAAAGAGTTGATTTACTTCCTACCTTAGATTTATTTTTTATTTAAAAATCCCTTATGCTGTTTGAATTTAAAGTTCAGTCCATTCATAAAATATATTAAGAGTAAGGTCAACCATAAGAGGAGGAGTCAGGATTTTTTGTCTGTGGATTCTAATTTACACCAAAAATTTCTTTTGTTTATTGGATTCTGAATGGTTATTTGTACATATTAAATAAAAAAATTAATACAAACACAAAATTTGAGCCAAAGTTATTGAGTTCTACCGAACCCGTAATTACCATTGTGGCTCCCCTGTCAACCACCCTTTGTCTTTATTAGAATTTATAGACTATCGACATAATATCGGAAAAAAAGTTGTACTGTAGCCTTCACAAAAAAAGTTGTTCGCGACAAATTTTCACAGTATGAAAAATAAACTGCAAGAAGAATAATCTTAGTGATGAATCTTTGCTGGTACGATTTTGTTTATTCCCTTGGTTCTTTCTTCGAATTGTTTTCTATGATTCGAGGACTGAACAGCGTGTTTCTCGAATGTAGGAAGATGCAGACTTTCTTAGATTTATTTGATATTCATGAAAGTATGTTGTGGATCTTCTCGAAGTATTTGATTATGAAGAATTATCCGAACACATCTTGATCTTTTTGTGAGTATATCGTGAGTTTATGAAATTTTCGAGATGATCTCTATTTTTTCAAGATGGTTTTTTAAGGGAATATGTAACCTTTTTTATAGGAGTGACCCAGGGTTAGGGTAGAGTAGCCTCCAAGTTAGTATTTTGGTAGAGTAGCCTCCAAGCATACCTTGTAGGCTCCTAGAATTTAAGGAGTCGTCTTATAGTGTCTTGAATTTAGGATTTAGCTCATGTTTCACATGGGCTTACTCCACTAAATTTTTGAAGTCTACAGACGCCCCTTTTTTCAAGGTTTGCCACGGTGTAGCGTGCCGAAACTTGAAGACGAAACTTGAAATACTCGATCATCACAACAGATGATTTTGAAACCTGTAGTTTTCGATTTATAGGAAGAGGAGATGAAAGGCATAACCCACTAGGCGTGCCAATTTATTTGCAATAAATTTTCACAATATGAAAAATAAACTACAAGAAGAATAATTTTATTAATGAATCTTTATGCATACAATTCTGTCTGCTCCATTGATTCTTCCTCCAGATTATTTTTCATGATTTGAGGGTTGGAGCAACGTATTTTTCGAATGTAGATTGATACAGACTTCTTTGGTTGTTTTTAATATCCATAAAAATATGTCGTGGATCCTCTTGAAGTATTTGATTATCAAGAATTATCCAGCCACATCTTGATCTCTTTGTAAGTATACCGTGAGTTTATGGGATTTTCGAGATGATTTTCATTTTTTTCAAGATGTTTTTTTAGGGAAATATGTAATAGTTTTTATAGGAGTGACCTAGGGTTAGGGTATAGCAGCCTCCAAGTTAGGTTAGGGTATAGTAGCCTCCAAGTTAGGATTTTGGTAAAATAATCTTCAAGAAATCCTAATAGACTCCTAGAATTTCAAGAGTTGTCTTGTAGTGTCTTGAATTTAGGATTTAGCCCAAATTTCATATGAGCTTGCTCTGTTAAAATTTTGGTGTCTATAAATGCCTCATACTTCAAGATTTGTCGGGGTGTAGCTTGACGAAACTTGAAGACGAGACTTGAAGTATGATCAAGCCAACTATGCCTTGTAAAAAGGACTAAGCAATCGCTGCAAAAATAATTCGATCTAAGAGTCCGGAGTCGAATCCTACGGAGAACTAAGACTTGGCTATAACTATTGAATATCACTAAAAAATAATTTCAAACAATTTTAGAGTTATGAAGACTAAGATTTTTGTTTTAAAATATTCAAATGAGAAGAGAAAAAAGCAATAAGATTATCAACAAAGAGAAATATGTGAATTGAAGAGAAAAAAAGCTAAAGACTATGATTTCCTCAATTATCAGGATAAATGCTTAACGTATTCACTATAATCACGCCGAATTATTCTCCACTGGTCGTGAATTCTCATGTTACCACAATTATCTCTCGATCAAAAGCAATAATTTTCTAGAATTATTCTCTCGAACTAACCCTAGTTAGCAATTCAAGCGACTCCGAAAGATCGTGCCAAAGTTTCGTTATCTCTAATCCCACTTTTAAATCTAAGTAATTTATCTGTTAACTTACTCAGAAATGGCGTTGTTCAACAATAACCTAATCAAGTATTCTTTTTCAAGCAACAAATGATAATTAGGCACAGTTAATCGATGGACATTCAATTAATAACAAGCAAAACGTAGTTGAACAAATAGATTATAAAAACGGCTTAATTATAAATAAACATGGTCAATAATTCACAAAATAATTAATTCCATCAAAACTAGGGGTACTTATTGGGCATATCGGGCAGTTATTTATGTTTAGCGGTTCGGCTTATCAATTATCGGTATATAAATATAGTAATCCGCTAGCTATCCAACAAGACATCGGGCGGATTGATATCGGATTAACGATTAGCGGGCGGTTATCGGGCGATTTATCGGCTAAACTAAATTGACAATAAAAGAGAAGTAGATAACTAGAAAATTATCATTTTCCCACATAATTCATGTGCTAGATTATAAAGGCAGGTGGCAGCTTCTTTTTACCCTACCCTTTGATTATTTTTTTGGTAATTACAACTAGCTTAACCATAAGAAATTAAGCATTATTTCAACCAATATGGTAAGTGTTAGTAACTGAAGTCTAATTTGTCATAAAACTAGTTTGAATCAGTACCAACATTTGAATGCAAGCTGTCTACATATATCATCTATCATTGTTGTGTCTTCTCCCTTTTAGCTAGTAAGTCCAGCTATCAAAAAACAAATAGATGAGGAAGTCCTTGATATGTTTCAACTATATCTCTTTCCACTTAAACCAAGTTCGAGGGAATATCATACTTAGGTTGCTAATCCAAACTCATGTAATCAACTGGTTAACACGATTTTACTTGATTGATTTGGGAAGCTCATGGCTAGGGGTGAGCATAATACCGACCAAACCGAAAAAACTGGCCGAACCAAAAATTTTGGTTTATTCGATTTCGGTTTTCGGTTTATTCCTTCGGTTTGCGGTTTATAGTTTTTAAAAGTTCGATTTTCGGTTCGGTGATCGATCTTAACGTTCGGATTTCGATTAAACCAAAAAATCGAATTTTTCACAATAAGTCCCAACATTCTGAATCAAGAAACTAACACAAAGAACATCCCAAAAAACTGGCTAAATTCACCACCCCTTTATAATAAAAGTGTTGTAAATTCCTACTATATTTGTAGTACTTGAGAAAAATAAAAGCAAACAATAGTTCTACTACTGCAACAAAGGAAGAGGAGGAGCAGGAGGCTAATAATTTTCCTTTTTGTGAGTAAGGTGAAAAAAAATTGGGGGGGGGGGGG
>MCJB01029242.1:55406-67616 GCA_002018475.1 Nicotiana obtusifolia | reverse complement strand
GGGGGGGGGGGGGGGGAGAAAGTGGCTTATTCTTGTGATTTGATAACTTCGAAAGTGAAACTTACTTCTACTTTGGCAATTCAAAGAAATTTGGCTACTACTATAAGAGATAAACAATAATGAAGTGGCATGCTAGACTCCAATATCCTTAACCAACCAGAAATATCTCTACTCAAATCCCTATATATATATATAACTCCCAAAAGGCGTGAACTTCATTTTGTTAATTACTTCAACAAAAGCACAACTTTATCCCAAAAATACAAAAGAAGAGACAAGAACACAAAGAGACCAGGAATTTTGGGGGTGGTGGGAGACAGAGACGTGACAAACACTGGGTGATTGCAATTTCAATGGAGTAGAAATGTCTGGAAAGAAGAAATTGAAAAGTTCTTGGCATGTACCCCTTGTGAATGAAGATCCATATTAGCCTCAAATAGTATCTGACTTAGCCACTGCCCTATAAACATTCTTCTAATTTAATTAAAGAATATACCACATGATAACAGGTATACCTTATACTATCATTTTCTATGCACTACCTCTCGACTAGTTTATGACCATACTGCAAAATGAGTTTAAAGATTATAAACCACAGTGACCAATGTTGGACATGCTGCGAAAGTAATTTATTTTCGTTGTTCCATACTATTTTTGCCGTGGCTTGAAACCAAAAAACTGAACCGATTAAACCGAACCGAACATAAATAAATCGAACCGAAATTATTATGGTTCGATTTTGGTTATTAAAATCACAAACCAAAAATCGAATAAACCGAACAGAACCGATCGATGCCCACCCCTACTCATGACCCTCATTTGGAATTATCTTCCTGTCTTCTTGATTAATAAGTTTAGCCTCCTTAATGATTTTGCCTAATGCACAGTTTCAAAAGGGGCTAAGTTGAATTTGAAGTAATTTAGAATCCATCCCATCTTCCAGGCCACAAATAAAGCACATTTGCTATTGAGATTTGATAAATGAGGGATTTAGATTTTAGGCATAGGGTTTCAAAAATTACTTTACTTATATAGGGGTAAAAGTATAAATATAAAATTTTTTAATGAGTTAACGGTTCATCCAATAAGAAAATTGAGTAATACGCTCCCAAACCATTAAACCGTTAATTATCAATCCGTTCACCAACTGTTACCCCGATAACCCGAAACCAATAAGCCAATAGGTCATTTTTTCAATTCGGTTAGCGGTTACGATTCGATTTTGAACAGCCCTAATCAAAACCCTAGAAAAAAGGTTTAGCTACTCATACAATTTCTCAAAAACACATAAATCGTTGTCACACCAAAAACCATAGAAATAAAGATAGAAAAGTAAAGAAAAACTCTTCGATTCGTCTTGTGGAATGGACTTGAGGATCTTCGGGGCTCAATGTTACTTCAACAATGGTGTTTCTTGCCTTCTCATGCCAAGAATGCGGCTAAAATAAAGGTTAGAAGCTTTTATATCACATCCTTCAGCCAATGACTAAGTTGCCCCTCAAAATAAAACGTAACTAATTTTTACTTATGTTATAGCTGTGCTTTTGCACGGGATTTTATTGAAATTCTAGATTTTCCTGTGCTTTTTATGTGCTATGAAAACTTACTTCTCTGCTTGGGTCACAATTTTTCTGTGCTATGGGTAGTTACTTTACTGTGTGGGTCACGATTTTCCTTTCATTTCTTCAGTAATTGCCTTTTAGCTTCATTATTACTCAAATCACCTATATTTTTCACTCTTGACTTCCTACATAACAAACTTCAAATATTAAGCTCAATTGGTCATATTTCAACCTTCAAAAAACCTAAAAATACATCAAAGAATGGGTAAAATATATCATATTACATGTAAATCTAGCATATTATCAAAGTACTCGACCGTCACAATAGATGATTTTGAAACTTATAGTTTTCGATTTACGGGAGGAAGAGATCAAGGCCAGAACTGGTCCCACTAGGCGTGCCAATTTATTTGCAATAAATCTTCACAATATGAAAAATAAACTGCAAGAATAATAATTTTATTGATGAATCTTTGCGGGTACAATTCTGTTTATTCCGTTGATTATTCCTCTAAATTGTTTTCCATGATCTGAGGGCTGGAGTAGCGTGTTTCTCGAACTTAGGATGATGTAGACTTCCCTGGATTTATTTGATATCCATGAAAGTATGTTGTGGATCTTCTTGAAGTATTTGATTATCAAGAATTATCCGGCAACATCTTAATCTCTTTGTGAGTATACCGTGAGTTTATGAAATTTTCGATATGATCTCCATTTTCTCAAGATGGTTTTTTAAGGGAATATGTAACTCTTTTTATAGGAGTGACCTAGTGTTAGGGTAGAGTAGCCTCCAAGTTAGGGTTTTGCTAGAGTAGCCTCGAAGCAGCCCCAATAACTACTATAATTTCAAGAGAAGTTTTGTAATGTTTCGAATTTAGGTTTTAGCCAAAATTTCACATGAACTTGCTACGTTAAAATTTCGACGTCTACAGAGCTTTTTCAATTTTTTTTTTCGCAAAGATAGTGCAATACTTCTTTTCTAACATTTGTTTGAGAAACAATTTCTACATAAAAAGATAACTCTTTTTAAAAAAAAAAAATATAAAATGCACATTTAGACATAAAGTACCCACTATAATTACAGAGACAATACTTTAGGACATTAAAGGATATTACATATCAAGAAAGATTACTTATAATATTATAGGACGAACGGGCTAACACGTGTGAGGTTAGAGCATGAGCGAAAATTATGAGTTTCGCATATGGATTGTATGAAATATGCCTCAATTATTATTCTAAAGTTATGTTTTTTAAATAGACTTAGATCTTGCCTGTTTGCACTTAATAATGAAGGTCTAAATCTTAATCATTTAGATCTCAGTTATTAAGTGTATTTATTTTTTAGATCTTAATTTTAATCATTCAAATCTTAACTATTAGTTTTTTTTTTAATTTACAACTATTTAATGGGACTGAGTATGGTTTTAATATCATGAAGATATTATGCATTCAAGAATTTTTGTAAAAATAATATTTCACTAGTACTCCAACACTTTTACCACTAATCACCATTTACAGCTGCTATCGTTGTCCCCCTACCGTTATAGATTACCATCACTAATTACCCCATCACCCATTACCACCATCCTCAGCCAAACCACCGCTACCAAACATGAATATCAGTTTTCACTATCATTAGCTATCATTTACAATCATCACTTCCAACCACCATTATCACGACAATTATCAATCACCGCTATCAACCCCCACTATATATCATTTGTCACTATTATCAGTCAACACTACCATCAAATATCACTGTTAACTACTGCTGTCATCCACCATACATCACGCATAATCACCGGTATGAACCACCACCACCACCAAGTGCTACCCAATCGACATCGACAATCACCAATGTTCGTCATCATCACCACCAACCACCATATATTTTTTAAAAATAATTTATTACTATAGTATTAGATTAATTAGTACTATTTAATTTGAATTTATATTTATTAATTTTTAAATAAAAACAATATTTACACATTCGAGTGTAGAAAAAATAAAAAGTGTTAATTATTTAGTATTCAGATCTCTAATATAACATCTTAATATTTAGATGTTTGTTTAGGTTCAAATATTTTAATTTTAATACACATATTAATATTCAAACGTGTATTTAAATTTAGACGCATTAATCTTGATAGAAATAAATGAGGCGTTAGTATGCTTGAAACATTTGCATTTGTTCAATAACATCTAATAAAACCAGCTGGGATGTCCATTTGTTTTAGTATATAAATATTTGTACTATCTGCAGAAAGTGTTCTACTAAGATTCTATCTTGCAGATTTTTCTTTCCTCCTCTTCAAAATACACTCTTCTTCGTTCAGTGTTATCAGTGGAAGCAAGAAAATATGCAGGGGTGCGCAGCTCTTTCCTGTTCTTCAAACGCTATCTCTTCTGCTCCAGTTGGTCTCTTCTTTACTCAAACACTAACACTTCCCTTTCGAAATCAAAGCATTGGGCTTTTGACAAACCCATCTTCTTTTCCTGCTCAATCAAGCTTCAAGATTTTCCATGCTCGCCAAAGCACCCTCCCTTTGCGTCACTGCACTGGTAAATTCTTGTTATCCATTAAAGTTTCAATCTCTTTTGGTTTTTGAGCTTCCACTCATATTTTTTTGATTTTTTTCTGACTTTTTTCCTAACTGAGTGTCTGCACTGAATTTGCGTGCTTTATCTGAAGAGTTTTTCCTTAATTCAACCTGCTGTCCTAGTTTGTGGTAATGAAACATGGTTGTTTATGACAATTGTACTCTATTCAGGGTTATTTTTCTGGAATTGAGCAAAACCTGGAACTTTGTGACATTTTGTATTGTCTGAACTTTTCGCTTGGCTTATTGACACTGGTTAATATTTAGTTGTATTGTCTGTAAGTATATTGTGTATATTCTTAAGTATGATATGTTGTTACCCTAACCTTATGCAGGTGCGAGGCAATATTTAAATTTGTTAATCCAATTACAAGTTTCTTGCTTCAAGTCAAACACAGAATATGGAAAATTTACATATGATATTCAGTTATCTAGGAAGGATATCAGCTTATATTAGTGTATGCTGTCTAATTAAATTTTCTTTTTCATCATGATAATACCAATTCATCTGAATTTGTTATCGTCTGTGGAGTTGGTGCAATGATTGTCAAGCATCTAAATTGGGCTAGAGTATCAAAGTAGTCTCATTCATGAGAAAGTTTATGAACAGTTTTTATAAAATCACACAGTTCTCAAGTAAACACCTTTTTATGTCTGTCGCATTTCAGCTACCGAGGAGATCTTGGAGACTAGTGAAACAGAGGGAGTCTTTGTTGAAACTGGGTACATATATAGTGTTCATGGGCTTCAAGGAGAGGTTCGGGTAAAGGCCGAGACTGATTTTCCTGAATTGCGATTTTCCAAGGTAGAACTATCAGAAACTTAATAGTGGGGCTGAATTCTTGTTTTGGCTTGCCATGTTATATCCTTTGTATGATATCACTATTAATTCAGCCAGGAAGGCGATGGTTGAGGCAGCAAGTTGCAGGGAGAGAGATGGTTCAAGAAATCGAACTAGTGGAGGGAAGAGGTCATCCAGGACAGAAGAGTTGGATACTTAGATTCCATGAAATCAACACAGTAGAGCAGGTGATGTCGGTGTAACGATGTAATAACATTGTGTTTTCATGACCCCCACTCTTTTGTTTTACCTCATGCACCATGTGCCTTATCTTTTCTTTTATGATGAACCAATTCTGAATCATGCATGTTCAAATCACACTGTGTCATTTAAAACAAGTGGCAATGTCATGTATACTAAAGGTGAAGAACTTTATATGGCACTATTATAAAATGGACGATGTTTGGCTCATCTTTTGTCAACCAAAGACAATTGTTGCTAGCCTAGTAAATGGCAGCTTACTGCAATCTCATGCCAGTCTTGTGTATTTTCTGAGGCATATTTTGGAAATGGACTTACTTTGTACCCTTGGGCATAAAAGTTTGATATATCTTGTTTTTCCAATTTTCCTCAGGCTCAAAATCTAGTTGGGTCGGCTGTACTAGTGAAGGACGAAGATAGACCAGTCTTGGAAGAAGGTGAATTTTACACCCGTGACCTTGTTGGGATGAGAGTTTTTCTAAAGGTTTGTGTTCCAAGGCATCAATCTGAGTTTCGCCAAAAGTAGATGTTTCTTTAGTTTAATTTCTATTGGAGGTGTCGCACTTAGAAGGATTTTTCTAATATGTGCTCCAGGAAACTAGAGAACCAGTGGGAACTGTTATTAATGTTTTCAACAGTGGAGCTAGTGATCTCCTACATGTTGAGCTTGACTCAAATATTAGTCTATCAGATCGAAATGGAAAGCCAAGGCTGGAAGGAGGGGCATCTGGTCCGCTTGTATGGGTTCCTTTTGTTGAAGCAATTGTTCCAATTGTTGATTTGAGTAAAAGGGAAATGTTGATTACACCTCCTAAAGGTCTTCTAGAGCTAAATATCCGTGCTGATGAGAGGTCCAAGAAAGAGAGGCGACAGCTTGTGAGTTGCTTCTTTTTCACCATTTTGCCAGAATTTAGTATATCGGCACATGCTGTTACAGGGTTCTCTATTTACTTGCATCATATGCAGTTATATCTAATCTTGTCCAGCACTGTTTAGCCGATTCATCTTAGCATCTGCATTTCTATGACACTCTTCCTGTAAGTATATTGGACATCTGAGGCGTACCATTTACTCAATTGCTGGCCTAACAGCATATAGAACTTTGTGTTTCATTTTAGTTATCTTGTAATCACACATACCATATCTCTCATCCATTTTATTCATCTTATTTCAATTCTGTATTACGTTTTCGGCCATCTTGTTAGGCACCGATCTTGCTTCACCTTTTTTCTTCTTATGTAGCTAAACTTGCAGTGCATATTTCCTGTCTTTATCTCTTCTTATCCAAAAAAACCTTACTCAATGGAGTGCTTCTCCATACCTTCAGCTTTCGGTTGACTCATTCGCTAGTTTGATATATGAACTCATCTATAAATAACACTTTTTGTACAAAGAGAAGTACAGATGATTGGTGCCACTTGTTAGAAAATAGTACTTGCACCATTTATTCACATCGTGAATAGTTTTTGATGCCTCATTGGTGTGAATCAATAAGGAATATGATTATCAAAAAATAACATGCACCATGATAGGTTCTCTATCATCTGAAGTAATTGGTTACCCGCTTTTTCTCGTAGATTGTGCATTTACTATCATCAATAGAACGGAGAAGGGTCAAAAATGTTGAACTATTGAAAAAGGTCTAAACATATCCTCCATCCACCTATTGGACTAAAAATACCCCTCCATCTACCTTTTTGGTTCACTTATGCCCTTTGACCGTTAGGTCAATATTGAATTTAAAAAATAATTAATTAAATTTCACGTGGCAACTTCTTATTGGTCGAAATTAAAACTTCTAACCTATTAGAAAGACCCACCCATATCTACCTGTTTTTCGAACTAACCCGCCCCAAACACTAACCTGACCCGAATAAAAGGTTCAAATAAAAAAAAGACGCCCCACTTCCATCTAACCCATAGATTTACATGTGTTCATTTTCTTGATTAATTTCATGTATAGCATTATCATAGAATAAAGGTTCATGAACAAATTAAACAAACAAGAAAAGCCTATCATGAATGAGACAATGATTTTCTTGACAATAATGTGGGACGAAAAAACTAGGGGTAGTTCAATGGTTTATGATATCTTTCAAACAATCACTTTGAGATCTTTCCGTTCAAACTCATCTTGAATATAATGTAATTTGTGTCTATCATATAAATTGAACTGGATGCCATAACAAGAAAAAGAAAACCACGTAGTAAATTTGCGGCTATTTGTTGGCTGCAGCTTCCATGGAGCTTTTGTTCCATGGAGTTTGCTAGAAGTGGGGCCTCTTTTTTTTAGTTGAACTTTTTGTTCGGGTCGGGTTAGTGTTTGAAGCGGGTTAGTATGAAAAACTGGTAGATATGGGTGGGTCTTTCTAATGGGTTGGATGTTTTAATTTTGGCCAATAAGAAGTTGCCACGTGGAATTTGAATAATTATTATTTTTAATTCAGCATTGACCTAACGGTCAAAGGGCATAAGTGAACCAAAAAGGTGGATGGAGGGGTATTTTAGCCCAATAGGTGAATGAAGGGTATTTTTAAACCTTTTCCAATAGTTTAGGAGCATTTTTAACCCTTTTCCGTTAATAGAATTCTTAAATCTGTTATCTGAGCTCAATGACACGGCAATTCTTGATGAGAGTTCACACTTAACTGCTCCAAATTAGTGCCTCTAAAGTTGCTTTTCTCTCAGTGGTCATCTTTGATTGTCGCAGGTACTTCTATAGCATTGATCTAGCATTTTTGACACTGTTCATATTCTGCATTATTCAGGAATGGAAAGAGAGAAAAAAGTTTCAGAAACGCCTTATAGCAGCCAAGAAGAAATTACATGAAATGGAACAAGATCATATTTTTCATGGTTTTAGATACGGCGAGAAAAGCCAAAGGAGCTTCCTTGCAGACCAAATAGTTGATGTAAATTCAATGTTGCTTCAGCATGCGTTGCAGAATATTAAGATGCCATATAAGAGGTGCAGCTTTTAGTTTATTTCCTATAATTTGGAATTAAATACTTGTTGACCTGCTAAAGTGTACGTCATGGAAACTTTAAGTAGGTTAACTGATCTTTTACACCGACATCTCATATCCTAAATGTTTACAAATGCATTGAAGAAAGTTGTCTAGGTTCATTTACCTGATATTGATTTTCATACATAATGCATGGTCTCATCTCATGATCATACTCATTCTTATTCCTTTTCTTTTGGGGGTTTTTGGGGGGGAGAGGGGGATTACTATAATTTGCCTTGACAAATTCGACAATTTTTTTCTTGCTGCAGATGGAGCTTTCCAGACTTTGTTAATGCTTTAGAAGTTTCAAATACATTTAAAATATCAAAAGAATTCCTTTCTAAAGAAAATGTGGAACATTCCAGCATTGGTTCTAAAGTGCAAGAGCAGGGTCGCGGCCTCATATCTTGCGGCAAGGTTGCCATCGTTTTAGCTTTGGGAGAAATGCTTGGAAGGTCTTCTATTCCTGAACCTGCTGTCTCTCATAATAATGAGGACATTGCCTATCTGCATATCAAGGCATTGGTAGATGACAGCCTCAGACTGCTAAAGGTGGTCCTTCCTTCAGTAGTAGAACTAGAGTCTACAGTATGTTTTGTAAGTTGAATTCAACAGAATGCTATCTCCCATATGGCCCTTCAGGATTGAAGTAGTTGCCACTGACTCACTTCATTCCCTGCAGCCCATTGCTTGAAAGTAGGTCGCACATACATTACTATTGTCATTAGACGATTCTTAGGGAAGTTTGGGGCAAGTAATATTATGCCTTTTCTGCTATGTTTACTTTGTATACATGCAGGTGTAATTCACATGTTAGTTGCAATGTCCCTTTCATTTAGTTTTGGCTTATGGTGAAGGGAGATTACTTGTCTTGCTGGAGAGAGTTATTTTGAATCATGATTTGATTGATTTCTTTGTCAATTGCAGACAGAGGACCTGCTGTCTGTACCTCTTATATTGGTGTGTCCCACTGAATCTATTGAATATCTCAAACAATTGTTCATGGATCATGGCTACTTCTCTTTCAACTCCGAGAAGGTAGATGCATGTATCTTTGCTACGTAATTAGTTACATGCCAGATAGAAAGCTTGTTCAGAATTATCTTATAAGGAGCTTAAATCACGTGTTAAAATAAATGTTACTAATACGCACTTTTATCTTGAGAAAATTGCTGTTAGCACTTTGATTCCCTCACTCAAATTCTGAATATAGAGATGACCCAATGTATTATGAAAGTTTCACTCATTCAGTCATGCTTCAATTGCAGCTATACTTCTTCTAAGTCGTATGTATGACCTGCAGTTGTGAAAAGAGTGTCATGTTATGGCCTAATCATGTTGCATCTCCTGATTGTAGATAATCCCTTACCCTGGGCCAAATAAAGCAAAGACCAAATCATTCTCATTTACTTCCGAGGGAAGTTCTATACATGATTATAGCCAGTGTTTTAGACTTTAAAGTATTATCTCTATGAAAAAGTGGACGAGTTTCTCCATTTTATTGGGTATTGGAGCTATTTCTGGAAATGGTTAATTTGGTAGGTCGGAACAATTTCTGAGATAAGAGTATTTAACAGCTGTGTAGCTACAGTTTTCTTCGCTTTATTTTTGAATTGTTTGATGTAAACTACATTCATTTTCTCTTTTGCGGGAAGAAAATCTTATCATCATTATTGACCTGATAACAGGTCTACCGGCATGCAATTTCTTAGTTTCTACTCCTGTTGTGTCATTCACAGGTTTGGTTCTTGGAAGAAGAGAAACTCCCTGTCGTCACTGTATCACAGGAAGAAGAAAGCAAACATAAAATTTTGATGAAATCACCTTGGGAGATACTCAAACAACCAGCTGGATCAGCAGGAATTGTTACTTTGCTCTCATCACATAACCTACTAGAGCATTTACATGTGATGGGCGTGGAGTATATTCAGGTCAGAGTTCAGATATTGGCTAGTTGTCGACTTGTGCATTTTTACTTCTGGCTAAGTGCAATTGCCTTCTTAAATAGCATGTATTAGCGCCTCTTTCTTGTTCTTCTAGATCCGTCTTAAATAGTATGTCAACTCTTTCTTGTCCTTGTTTTAATTGGTATTATCAGTGGAATCGTATGCGCTCTGAATCTGTGTAACTAATTGGTGCTCAATACAGGTCTGTTCCGGCAATCAAGAATGCATAAATGGGGTGATGCTACTTGGTTTTACTAAGTCTCGTGAAGCCCATGCGGGGATCCAAGTGTTCAGGGATGCTGGCTACTCGGAAGAACACTTCAACATGGTCTTTTCCATTGATTTTGCAAAGAAGTTGACTAAGAAGATCGACAAACTTCAATTTGAAGCCATTTTAAAGCCAAATCAGTATGTGGAGATGGTAGATAAAGACTGGGTTGATGTTATCCCCTCCTCACCCAACTCATATGAGTTTCATTCTTCAATTTATAGCTGCTTGAACGCTTGTCCTCTTAGTAAAGTTTGTTTGGTAGACATTACTGCATGATATGGATATTTGTATACATGTATATGACTCCCAACTTACCTGCAAAAGAATAGAAGATCTTTTAGTAGCACGAGTATCTTCGCACCATCGATCAGTTGGTATTGAGCATCAAATTTGACCCGATTTCCTATCAACAAACATTCTGTGGGTTATCATCAATGGTGATGATGGCTAATATTTCTCATTTGTTGTTCATCGATTCTTTGGGGGCTTTTGCATCTATACCTGGTTTTGGGGTCACAATTGAATCTATACCCACTTTGCAAAAAAAGTTTGCAAGCGTACTCACTTTACGATCAACTTCAAACTTATCCGGTCTGAAGGAAAAAAAAAATAGTCTGAAGTGAAAAAATTGCACTTCAAATGCACTTAAGGCTAAATAGATCTGAAGTGCAACCAATGGTTTCATGCACTTAAGGCGAATAAGTCATAAGTGAAAAATTACACTTTAGATGTTCTTAAGACCAAGAAGTCTAAAGTGCAACAAACATTTTCATTCACTTAAGGCAAATAAGTCTGAAGTGAAAATTTGCTCTTCATATACACTTAAGGCCAAATAGGTCTGAAGTGTAATAAATGGTTTCATGCACTTAAGACCAATAAGTCTAAAGTGAAAAATTAAACTTTAGATGCACTTACGACCAAAAGGTTTAAAGTGCAACAAACGTTTTGCTACACTTAAGGCCAATAAATCTGAAGTGAAAAAATGCACTTCATATGTACTTAAAGCCAAAAGGTCTGAAATGCAACAAACGTTTAATGCCGATAAGTCTGAAGTGAAAAATTGCACTTCAAATGCATTTGGTCTGAAGTGCAATAAACGTTTTGCTACACTTAAGGCCAATAATTCTGAAGTGAAAAACTACATTTTCAGATGCACTTAAAGCCAAAAGGTTTGAAGTGCAACCAATGTTTTATGCACTTAAGGCCTAATAAGCTTGAAGTGCAAATTGCCCAGAAACAAAAATCTGTTCTTCGAATTATAACAATCCAATATACGATTTAATAGCTAAATCTACTCTAATGCTATAACCTCCAAATATCATCAGGAACAAACCTCAATAATCAATTTTGTCAAAACAACAATATATCTACTGAACTCATTTTGCAATTAAGAAAAAGAATAAGAAGAAATCTTAAGTAATAGTAAAAGATAAAGTGTCATAACAGCTCACCGTTGTAAAATATCATAAACTACATCAAAATATGTTCACAACCACCATATAAAATCATTATCACCTGAACAAGAAGAAGAAGAAGAAGAAGAAGAAGAAGAGGAGGAGGAGGAGAAGGGAGGAGAGGAGGAGGAGGAGAAGAAAACGAAGGAGCAGAAGGGGGAAGATAAGCCTGTACAGTGGTCCGGGCCTGGGCTGAGACGATCCCGGGCCTAACGGGCCAGATGTAAGGGACCGGCCTACTGCGGTCCTAAGCCCGCGGGCCGGGCCTGCAATACACACACACACACACACACACATATATATATATACATACATACATATATA
>MCJB01029242.1:15137-50184 GCA_002018475.1 Nicotiana obtusifolia | reverse complement strand
CCCCCCCCCCCCCCCCCCCAAAAAAAAAAAAAAAAAAAAAAACATAATGGAAAATTTCATCGTTTGAACCCTTGTAAAGTGGACTAAAAATACAATATTCCACTTAATATCAAAATAACATTGAGCATGAGGTATAATTAACTTGTCGAATTGGTAGTGCAAATAACCGGGTGATTGACACATCTGTCTTTTAAGACCAAATGAATCTCAAAGAAGAAAAAAAACAATACAAACAGAAAATAAAAAGTGCATCTAGCAAAAACTTACTCTTGCATGCGTTAAATTTCGTTGAACTTTAAGATCATTAATCACTAATCATTTGAAGGTTTATACCTTATTAAAGTATTAAAGTTACGTGCAAATCTATATATTAGTAAAAAAAGAGAAAAAAGCCCTCTTCTTCAGTCAAGTGACAGCCTAGAAAAAAGTCACATGACATAAGTAGTTAATAATTAATTAATTAATAATTAGTTATTGATTATTATTTTTAAATTTAAATATCTATAAAATAATAAAATAAAATATTTTATTATTAAAAAAGAAAATAAAAAAAACTATCCATTCAAATTGGAGAGTAGTTTCAAGTTGGAGTTTTTGTATAATATTAAAATAACAAATTAAAATTACAAAAAATACAAAAGTGCCAATTCAAAATTTCTTTATTTTTTAAAATATTTTTTTAATTTTAAAAATAAAAAGTTTATTTATATTATTAAAAGAAGAGGAAAAAGCCCTCTCCTTTAGCCAAGTGGCAGCCTAGAAAAAAGCCACATGGAATAAGTAGTTAATAATTAGTTATTGATTATTGGTTTTGAATTTAAATATCTATATAATAATATAATAAAATGTTTTATAATAAAAAGAAAATAAAAAAAAAATTGTCCATTCAATTGGAGAGTAGTTTCAAGTTGAAGTTTTCAAATTATTTTAAATAAAAAACTAAAATTATAAAAAATAAAAAACTGCCAATTCAATTTGTTTTGGTTTTTTAAAATAATTTTTGATTTTCTTTTTAAAAATAAAAAGTTTGTTTATTCAGAAAATATTATTGAGAATAATTTATATATATTATTAAATAGAGAGGAAAAAAGCCTCTCCTTCAGCCAAGTGGAAGGCTAAAAAATACAAGACATAAGTAGTTAATAATTAGTTATTTAATTAATAGTTATTTATTATTTTTGAATTTAAATATCTATAAAATAATAAATAAAATATTTTATAATATAAAAAGAAAATTCAAAAGAAAAAATTATTCATTCAAATTGGAGAGTAGTTCAAAGTTGGAGTTTTTAAATTATTTTAAAATAAAAAAATAAAATTGTAAAAAATAAAAAATTGCCAATTCAAAATTTCTTTATTTTTAATAGTTTTTGTTTTTATTTTAAAATAAAAAACTAAAATTCCAAAAAAATAAAAAATATATATATATTATTAAAAGGAGAGGGAAAAACCCTCTTCTTTAGCCAAGTGGAAGACTAGAAAAAAGTCACATGGCATAAGTAGTTAATAATTAGTTATTGGTTATTTTGTTAAAATTTAAATATCTATAAAATAATAAAATAAAATATTTTATAATAATAAAAAAAATCTATCCATTCAAATTGGAGAGTAGTTCAGAGTTGGATTTTTTCAATTATTTTAAAATAAAAAACTGCCAATTCAAAATTTCTTTGTTTTTTAAATAAATTTGGTTTCTTTTTAAAAAAGTTTATTTATTTAGAAAATATTATTGAGAATAATAGAATAAAATTTTATTATTGGATATATCATACTGACAAATAAGATGACAACTGAAATTTATTAAAGCAATACGATCTAATATGTTTAAACAATTAGTTATTTAGTTAATAATTAGTTATTGGTTATTTTTTTAAAATTTAAATATCTATAAAATAATAAAATAAAATATTTTACAATAATAAAAAAACTATCCATTCAAATTGGAGAGTAGTTTCAAGTTGGAGTTTTTAAATTATTTTAAATAAAAAACTAAGATTACAAGAAAATAAAAAACTGTCAATTCAACATTTCTTTGTTTTTTAAATAATTTCGGTTTTCTTTTGAAAAATAAAAGTTTATATATTCAGAAAATATTATTAAGAATAATAGAATAAAATTTTACTACTGGGTATATCATATTGAAAAATAAGATGACAATTGAAATTTATTAAAGCAATACGATCTAATATATTCAGACAAGCCCGATCACAATTTAATTTAATTAATATTTTTTAATATTGACCACGCATCGCTCAAGTACGACTACTAGTTACATATTAATTGACAAAGAATTGAATAAATAGGAATTTACTGTAGGTTTTAGATGTTTATACCAAACCATACTAATACAAGAAATGTTTTCACAAATATGGCATTAAACAATAGTTAATTAATATACATTCTCACCTTAATTTATTACTTAATCATAGTAAATTAATATTGTATGAGGTAAACACCAGGCGGCGCAACTAAGTTTTTACTCCCATAAACTATATATCGTTGATTTCTGAAAATTAAACAATCATAAGACTTGGCTATAGTTTTATAATCAGCAACTAGACCATATAATCCTTGATTTCTTAAAATAAAAAGACCATATTATCCTTGATTAATCAGGTCCGTATATTTCATAAAAAGAACTTTATAGCCGTAGATTGATTTTTTGAGCTTCACCAATGTAAACCCTAGCCAGTGCCCGACTGCTTCCTATATAAACCTAACATACTCCTCTCATCCAAAATACCCAGCGGTTCTGAAGAAGCCCTAATTCACAGTGAGCCCCTTTTTCTTAGTATGTATATTTCAATACATTTTTGATATGGTTTTTGAATCTAATGTTTGTTCTTTAACTGTGTATATAGTAGAGTAACAATGGCGGTTCCTCTACTGAAGAAGACGGTAATCAAGAAAAGGGTGAAGCAATTTAAGAGACACCAGAGTGATAGGAGAATCACTGTCAAGGTATTATTTTTTCATTTTCTATAACCCCCTTTTTGTATTAAGCTCTATGTGTATATTATTTGTTCACGAATACTGAGATCTGATGACAAAAGATTGTATTTTAAAGGCTTAATGAAATCTCTACAATTAAATAATCCCTTTTTAGATCGATCTGAATCTTATTGTTGTGTAATAGTGAAAAAGACTCATTTTATGTGTTATCATAAATTTGTTTATCTGTGTTATTTTGTGTTGGAAAGAGAAAATGATGATAGTTTATTGTCGCCCCAGTCTTAAGGTGCATCCAAAATATTGGACTTGCAAGGTGGTGATTGACTTATTATATCTGATTCTTCCTGACGAATAAGGTTAAATTTTTGTTAATGTTTGGTTTTAGCCTTTTTTTGAGTTTGATGCTTAGCTTGTTTGTGGAAGATATGCGTATTAAGGTGTGATGATGCTTATCCGCCTAACTGTAGAGTTCAATGATGAATTCAAAAACATGCACTACCATCTGATCTTATAGCATATCTCATCCCCCTTTTAAGGTTTTGTGTTTCTGTTTCCTCTTTGCTGTGTTTTATAATTTGGTTCAAGTATTTAAACTAATCTTGAAATCTCAATTATAGAAGAGTTGTGAATTTTTTTGAGGCGTAATGAAATCTCTCTGTAGGTATTATTTTGTTACTGTAAAGCTATTTATTTTGCTTTTGCTATATTGTAAAAAATCCCTTTTTAGGTTTAGCTTGATCTGACTCTTATTGTTCAGTAATAGCAAGAAGACTCATTTTCTTATGTGTTGACATTATGATAAAGATTGTTTACCTTGTTTGTTTGGTTATTTTGTTGGTACCTTTTTTTTTGTGTCGGAAAGGGAAAATGATGATTGTTATTGTCGCCCCAGTCTTAAGTTGCATCCAAAAATATTGGATTTGCAAGGTGGTGATTGACACATCACGTCTGATTCTTCCTAAACAATAATGTTAGTGTCTTACATTTGTTTTGTTTTAGCCTTTTTCATTTGATTCCAAGCTTGTTTGTGGAAGATATGCATATTAAGGCGTGATGATGCTTATCCACCTAATCTGTAGATTTCAATGATGAATTCTAAAACATGCACTACCATCTGATCTTATAATCATATCTCTCCTTTAATATTTGCATTTTTTCCTTTTTCATTTTTGTATTGTTTTGTGGTTTGATTTTAGATGCTGATGCAATCAATGATGAATTATTCCCAAAATTGCTGATTGGCTAGTGATTAGTATAAAAATATCACCATCTTTCGGCTGAGATTGCATCTAGAATAATTCTTGCAGTATCTTTTTCCAATGTTTTTCTTCAATTTTCCTTTAAATGATTTATTGCCTATGGTATCTAATGTCCAGACTTTACTCTGTTGCTGGGTGTTTCGTTTTACGGGCAGAAACTAAACTATAGAACAGGTCTTGCGACACAGTTGGCTTCTTTATCAATAAGCTTCCTGTTACTTTAACCCTGCTTACATCTCTATATGTATTATTTTGAGGCGTAAGAAAATCTCTGTAGTTATTATTTTGTTACTGTAAAGCTATTTATTTTTCTGTATTGTAAATAACTCTTTTTAGTTTTAGCTTGATCTGACTCTTATTATTAAGTAACAGTGAAAAAACTCATCTTTTATGTGTTGACATTAGTATAACCTTGTTCTTTAGGGTTATTTTGTTGGTATCTTTTTTTTTTTTTTGTGTTTGGTGGAAAGGGAAAATGATAATTGTTATTGTCGCCCCAGTCTTAAGTTGCATCCAAAATATTGGATTTGCAAGGTGGTGATTGACACATCATATCTGATTCTTCCTAAACAATAATGTTAGTATCTTATATTTGTTTGGTTTTAGCTTTTTTCATTTGATTCTAAGCTTGTTTGTAGAAGATATGCATATTAAGGTGTGATGATGCTTATCCACCTAATCTGTAAAGTTCAATGATGAATTCTAAAACATTCACTGCCATCTAATCTTATAATCATATCTCTCCTTTAAGGTTTGTAATTTTTCCTTTGTCATCTCTGGAATGTTTTGTGGTTTGGTTTAAGTTCTTAAAGTGTTCCTTAGACGCTGATGCAGTCAAGGATGAATTATTCCAAAATTGCTGATTCACCAGTGATTAGTATAAAAATATCACCATCTTTCGGCTGAGGTTGCATCTAGAACAATTCTTGCAGTATTTTTTCATTCTTTTTTCAATTTTCCTTTGAATGATTTCTAGCCTATGGTATCTAATGTCCAGACTTTGCTCTGTTGCTGGATGTTTCGTTTTACGGGCATAAACTAAACTATAGGACAGGTCTTGCGACACAGTTGGCTTCCTTATCAATAAGCTTTCTGTTACTTTAAGCCTGCTTACATCTCTATAAGTATTATTTTGAGGTGTATCTATAAGTATTTATTTTGCTGTATTGTGAACAAACCTTTCTAGTTTTAGCTTGATCCGACTCTTATTATTCAGATATAGTGAAAAAAACTAATTTTCTTATGTGTTGACATTAGTATAAAGCTTGTTTACCTTGTTCGTTTGCGTTATTTTGTTGTTATCTTCTTTTTTTGTGTCGGAAAGGGAAAATGATGATTGTTATTGTCGCCCCAGTCTTAATTTGCATCCAAAATATTGGATTTGCAATATGGTGATTGACACATCATATCTGATTCTTCCTAAACAATAGTGTTTAATGTCTTGTAACTTTTTGGTTTTAGCTTTTTTCATTTCATCCTAATCTTGTTTGTGGAAGATATGCATATTAAGGTGTGATGATGCTTATCCACCTTATCTGTAGAGTTCTATGATGAATTCTAAAACATGCACTACCATCTGATCTTATAATCATATCTCTCCTCTAAGGTTTGCAGTTTGTCCTTTTTCATCTTTATAGTGTTTTGTGGTTTGGTTTAAGTTCTTAAAGTGTTTCTTAGATGCTGATGCAGTCAGTGATGAATTATTTCCAAAATTCCTGATTGACCAGTGATTAGTATTAAAATATCACCATCTTTCGGCTGAGATTGCATCTAGAACAATTTCTTGCAGTGTTTTTTGTTTCGTTTTTCAAGTTTTCCTTCAGTTTTCTTTAAAATAATTTCTTGCCTATGGTATCTAATGTCCAGACTTTATTCTGTTGATGGATGTTTTGTTTTACGGGCAGAAACTAAACTATAGAGTAGGTCTTGCGACACAGTTGGCTTCTTTATCAATAAGCTTCCTGTTACTTTAACCCTGCTTATATCTCTTTCATTAAAACGGCATGCATACTCATTTAGTGCTCTATTTTATGGTCCCTTGTCATCTTGAGTTAAAGTTGACCCTGAAAAATGCAAATGCTAGCTGAAAAACCTTTTAGGTTTATTTAGTTGTATTCAACACTTCGCTTGACTCAACGAATTAGTACTAATTTGGCACTTTGTTAGAAACGTGAAGTATGCATTTTGTTTCACTTGCGTTAGCTCAAGTCACTTGCGCAAGGGTTACTAATTGAAAATGATTCTTCAATGTAATTTTAACAGACAAATTGGCGCAGACCAAAGGGTATTGACTCCAGAGTCAGGAGAAAGTTCAAGGGATGTGTCTTGATGCCTAACATTGGCTATGGGTCAGACAAGAAGACTCGTCACTATCTTCCTAATGGCTTTAAGAAATTTGTTGTGCACAATGCTAGTGAACTTGATATTTTGTTGATGCACAATAGGTAGGCAATTTTTTTTTTCTTGCACTTAGTTTACATGGCGGTCTCAATCTCAACTGATTGCTCTTTCTTCACAGGACTTACTGTGCAGAGATTGCACATAATGTATCCACCAGGAAGAGGAAGGAGATTGTCGAGCGAGCAGCCCAACTAGATGTTGTATTAACTAACAAGCTTGCTAGGTTGCGCAGCCAGGAAGATGAATGAGTTCCTGGTTTTAGTTAGTATTGTCAACGGATGTTTGTTGTGCAATCAGATGTTTTTGGAAATGTTTCTAAGTTTTGATGGACCATGTAATTTTGTTAGGCGTTTGTCATACCTTGAGATAATATACAGGGAATTATGTGTTTCTATATCCTTTTTCAAAATGATAAAGCTATGCATGATTACGAGTAGTGGCAGGGTTGTTGGTACGTACATACTCCATCAGGGTTGATATTTTAAGACTTGCTTATTCAAAGGGTTTTCAGGCTTATGCGTGATACCTAGGTACAGGAGGCATTTTAGCTGTGAGTGTTTAAATTGGATATTTAGAATTGTGAAATGGTGATTAATGTATTAGACTAAGGTACATGGACTAAACTACATATTTAAGAAAATGTTTAGTATGGATGTAAATTGCGACCACTGAACTTGGATAAGCAATAAGAACCCTCTGCATAGTCAATCTATTCAAATTGACAAGCGAAAGAATTTAACCTATATATTTAAGAAAAGGTGTAGTATGGATGTAAACTGCGGCCATGGAATCTTGGATAAACAATGTGAGTACCTCTGCATAATCAATCTATTCAAGTTGAGACAAGCAAAAGAATTATACTTTATCCACTTGGTTTTCAAGAGAATTTGAATGAGATGCTGCTCCCCAAATTTCCGACAGATTTATCTTACTTTTAGTAATTAAACACTCTTTATTAACTAAAAGCACTAGTTTAACAAGTGCTTTGACTAGTAAGAACCTTTTCTTGTTGTAGCTATTATTCGGTGCCCCCTGAAAATTGTTCTTGGTTTCCTCTATAATCAATTTGGATAGGATCATAATTTGAGACATTTCAACACCTCCACCTTGACCACTTAACCAATGCTCTAGAGGTACTGAAATCGACCTCTTTTGAGGCTGATTGTGAATTTCTTTAAAGAATTATTTACACGATTACACTTGGTCAAACATACAACCTTATTGTGTTCTTCGGGCTCTTACTGCGCTTTTCTTGGGTCGGCGGATGGAAGGGATTCATTGTTCACTGGACATTCAATATGGAACTCGGAAGGTGCGCTCATGGATAAATACCTGAGATTGATGGGAAACCGGGAGCATTTCAAGACCACGAAGACAACATCAGCTATGCAAGGCTGATGGCTCAAGGCCCTTGTTTCAATCCTAATCAAATAACAGCTCCAAGGCCCTTGTTTCAATGCTAAGGGAGAGTATCCATGTGTCAGCAGCTATGCATGTATAATTCTAGTATCTTAAGGCTCAGGCAGGAAACGAACAGCTATCTTCATTAAACCTTTCACGAGCGTACATAAAATATTTCCTGTTCGCAAAGCAGGGACATCATTAGCATGTTGTATATTTAACAACTAGCGAGTTATCTCCCAAAAAAAGAAACAAGATTTTTATGACTAAAGCTCCAATGACAAAATGTATCTCTCTACCGGATCGCTGTTGGAAGATTTGTCGATGGCGTCCTACTAGGCAAATAGGGCACCAGGCACCTCACGCTTTAATTGTGTGCAGCAGCTGGCTTGACTTTAGGTACAACCGGTCAATCATAGGACAGTTTTTAGACATGGCTCCCAGATCAGCATCTAGACATTTGAAGCAGTGCATGCTAATGTCTGATCTCTATATTGGTAACGTTACCCGAAAGAATGTTACCTATCGTGCATGCTAATTTTGATCTCTACTTTGGTAACATTACCCTAAAGATCGTTACCTATCCTTGCTCCAAGGAAGGACCCTATATTGGTGTAAAGCATTTCCCTGAGTGTTGGTGAGGGCCATCAAAACTCTTGCAGTTCCCTTAAATCTAAATGTACTCCTGCTTCTGGCGAACAGATTACAAGGCTCCACTAACCTTCCCATACTGATAATCAAAAGGATAATGCTACCAGTAATCTGAACAAGAACAGAAGCCGTCCCTAAAGTGATGAAAGCGGCTAGAATCTCTTACAATGATTTCACGTTCAACAATTTTTGCTATGAGCTTGATGGCAGAATGGCAGTCCCCACAGACGCGTAGGTTCTTCATTACTGTTATAGTACTACCATGTACAGTCGTAATTAATGCAAAGCAAATAGCAAGTCTCTCACTATGATATGAGAGCAGAACTTCCTTCTGTTCATCCTCTACATCATGCAGTGCATATCTTTGATCAGGGATATAACCATATTCTTTCAACTTTTCCGTCAACCATTCCAGCTTTTCATATATCTTATCACTTAAAGGATGTGAAGTATCACCAGAAAGAAATGTATGCCGCATTCCCTTTTGATTAACCCAACTGCATCCTGGTTGTTTTATATTTCCTCCTCTTTTCATATTTCCTCTAATTCTGGCAACATCACTCCATCTACCAGAAAAAGCATAAATGTTAGATAATAAAACATAAGCAGCGCTACAATTTGGGTCAAGATGAAAAATATTATCTGCAGCTCTTTTGGCTAGTTCTAAGTTTGAATGCTTCTTGCAACCACTAAGCAAAGCTAGCCATATTGATAAATTTGGTCCCATGGGCATACTTTTCACCAAATTCTCTGCCTCTTTTAACTTCCCACTTCTGCAAAGGATATCTACCATACAACTATAATGCTCAAGTGTCACCTCAACAGGTGAGATTTGGGAGATATACTGAAATAAGCGTCTTCCTTTCTCTAGCATGCCAGAATGGCTACAAGCAGCAAGTAACCCAGTAAATGTTATATCATCCATATCAACCTTTGAACGTACCATCTGGGCAAACAATGTGAATGCCCAATTTCCACATCCATGTTGTGCACATCCAACAATGATCGAGTTCCATGAAACAATGTTCTTTTCAGGAATCTCCTTGAATACAATGAGTCCATCGTTTACATTTCCACATTTTGAATATAATACAACTAACGAATTACCAACAAAGGCATCAGTGTTCAATCCGAGTTTGACTCCTACACCATGAATCTCTCTGCCAAGATCAATAGACTCCATTTCACAGGAGGAGTTTAGGGCACTAGTGAAGGAAGACTGATTGGGAAGTAGACCAATTCTAATCATATCCCCGAACACTTTCAATGCTTCTTTGTGCTTACAATTCAAGCCATACCCTGTCAAAAGAGATGTCCATACAACAACGTTAATGTGCAACCTCTCACTGAATACCTTAGAAGAATCATCCACGTGCATGCAATTAGCATATAATGTTATTAGTGAAGCAGTGACATAAGTATCATACAGATAACCAACCTTTACAACAAAGGAATGAATTTCACTACCTAGACCTAAATCCCTTGCACTAGCACAAGCTGTGAGAACAGAAGCAAAGGTACTAGAAGTGGGCTCAACACCAAAATCTAGCATCTTCTTAAAAATCAATAGAGCCTCATCACTCCTCCCATGCTGATCGAGCCCACTAATAACTGACGTCCAAGAAATCACATTCTTATCGGTCATCAGCTCAAACAATTTGACAGCGTCCTCCACTCTTCCATTCTCAAAATACCCATAAATCATAGCATTCCATGCAGCCACATCCCTTTTTGGCATCTCTTTAAACAAACTCTCAGCCTCTTCAACCTTTCCAAACTTCAAAAAGCCGTTTATCATCGTCGTGTAAGAAATGACATTTCTTTGTGTCATTTCCTCAAAAATTTTCAAACCCATATGCATATCCCCACAATCTACACACCCTTTAATCATCAAGTTCCACATAACCGTATCTTTTACAGGCATTTTATCAAACAGCTTCAGTGCCTCACTCAACCTTAGATTCTCGGCATACCCAGCTATCATTTTGGTGCATAAATAGATATTTGGAGATGGGATTCTTTCGAAAAGCTCTTTAGCTTCATCAATTCGTCGGTTCTTTAAGTGCTCAGATAGAATAGAATAGCAAGTGGGGCTAGCTACTCTGAAGAATCTTGCTAAACCAATTAGAGATCTTGATGGAACTGAGATGGTGTATGATTTGGGTGCTTGAGATATAGCAATACGAAGAAGGACATGGTTAGGCATGAGAAGAAGCCTGCAGCGGGAAAAGTTCAGTACATGGGGATTCAACGGTATTTTAACGACTTCAACGGTCGCCTAAGGGAAGATAAAAAAAAAAAAACTTAGGCTGAATTACACTAAACACTTCTATACAAAAATAGCCCCTAAAATATATTCCTAAGCAGTTTTGATTCTTTTAACAACTATCAAAGTTGCACAAGCATTAGCACGAGGAGCACTAGTAGAAAGAACCTAAATGTCCATAAAGATGTTATCCAAGTTATTCAAAAGGAAGTCGATAAAGATTCATCCCCTGCTCTTAGTGCTAGCTCTTTGCATGTTTACATGAACCATTGGACAATGTTTGCGACATGAATCGAGACTAGGTACGACCGATTTTTATTGAATTAGCCCCAATTTCTATAATAATGTTTATCAGAATCGCTAGTTGTAATAGATCCGCAAGGGAGAAGAAGGCTAAGCTGCCCCTCTATTGTGCGTTCACTTTGAATCTCCTTCGTCGAAAAATTATATTGTGCAAATAGAGAAAATAAATTATTTTAGTTATATATAATTGTTGAATCCTCAGGAAAAATTCTAGTGTAGCGGTAGAGGAGTTCAAAATTTAACTAGAATTTAAATTTAATTGTAAGAGTTTGTTAAATATTTGACGCAGAGACAAGTGTTAATTTTTCACAAACTTAACCGTTTAAAAGTATATTTAATGGACTATTTGGTGCCATTTTCTCACTAAATATGCACATCTAAAGTTAAATTGACAAAATAAATGGTAAAAATTATTTCCCACTAGTCCATTTCAATGGCATCAGTAGTTTTCCTCTGGTTTGCAATGTTACACGCACTTTTTCCGTGCTAGCTAAAAACCATCTCTAACAAAATTTTGTGATTACAAATTTCATACCCTGTTTAAAGAAATACTACAAGGTTTTACAAATTTTCAATAGCTCATTTTGTGGTTCAAACATAGTTATATAAAAAATTTATGTTCTTTTTTTGTTGAAAATGTATAAACCAGTTGTCTACACTAAAACAAGTACTATTCATGCTAATGGTACATCCAATCTATACTTCTGAAACAAGTTCTATTGGCAAGGAATATCATTTTAACTTCTTCTTTGAAAGAACAAGATAACCAAATATGAAATCCTAAATCAAAGATTGTTCCTTTTGAAATAAAAGAATGTACCACCTCAAAAGGAATACTTAAAAAAATTTAAGCTGAGAAAGAATCTTGGTTTTTGCTTCCTTGCCTTGATTATGAAGCATTGCCTTTACAACCCCACAAAGCCCTTTAGAACAAACAGCCTTACAAGAAAAGAACCAAAACCTTCTGAGATTAAAGCATTTATAAGAGCCCCAAGAACTTACAGAAATCACATGCATTTGTACAAAATAATCTTCTTAGCCTAAAACTCTTACAAAGACTTTATTTCCCATATCATTAAAAAGAGGTGTCAGCTATCATACAATTTTCAAGAACCAAGAATGGCTGGTGGGCAATTGAAACCTGTTGCATCTTTGCTTTTGGTCCTTAATTTCTGCATGTATGCTGTTGTTTTAGGGATTGCTGGCTGGGCCATGAACTTTGCCATTGATCATGGTTTCATCATTGGTAAGAACCTTGTTAAAACTCGTAGTTTCACTTGGTTTGTGTTTCTTTTTAATAATGTTGTTCGGGTCAGCTTGCTCGAACATATCGACTATTCACATGACACCTATTACATACCTCCTACCAGCATAGGTTTCGAGTAACTTTATCCACCAAAACATAGAGAGATGAAAAGAAATCATTTAACGTGTTTCTTTTTTTTTTTTGGTGTCTATGTTGGGATTCGACCTGATCCTCCATTTTTTATTTATTTATAACGTTCCATCATATGGAGGAGTTAGGCATGACTGTTAGGCCTCCATAAGTTTCACTCATTTCATTGACGTTTAGGCCACACTGATTGTGCATCTCTTTACTAAATATAGTCTCTCTGTTAAGACTGATCATGGTGTGTGTGATTTTCTTACAGGTGCAGGATTTGATCTTCCAGCACATTTCTCTCCAATTTACTTCCCAATGGGGAATTCTGCCACTGGATTCTTTGTTGTATTTGCTTTGATTGCAGGTGTGGTCGGAATTGCATCTCTTCTCTCTGGGCTCAACCATATTCGCCAGTGGAACATCGACAGCTTACCAGCTGCTACTTCTGCTGCAGCCATTGCCTGGAGTCTTACACTCCTTGCCATGGGGTAAGTGCATAGTCTTTCACATTCTTGCTCACTAGCATAGTTTTCTTCTCAATGTTTGAGTTCTTTGTATTTACTGTTCTAAATATCACTAATGAAACTGTCACCCATGCAGCTTTGCATGGAAGGAAGTTCAACTCAACGACAGGAATGCCAAATTGGTGAGGAACTCAATTAATTGCCTAACAGAACCTATAAACTGTATACAAAGTTAATCTTATCAAACTAAGAAAAATAGTGTCATTAACTTCTTTCATGTTTTCTTTATATCAATTTGCAGAGAACAATGGAAGCATTCTTAATAATTCTATCGTTTACTCAATTGGTATACATCACTGTCATTCATGGTGCTTCAACAAGGAGATAAATGAACTTGGAGAAAAGGAGTCATATCGTGTGGAATGTGTTGAATTGTTGATTGAGATTGTTGCTTCTTTTTTTCTGTTTTTGTAAGGGTTCTTTGTTTGATTTGCCAATTTCTTTGTTTCATTTTATTCTTGTGTGTACAAAGTTGACCAGAGCATGACTGTTTTTATCTAAACTACCTTTAGTATTGGAATAGTAAGAAGCAAATAAGTGATGCACAAATGCTACCCTAAATTGGCTTTTTCCAGAAAATTTGACATCAGCAAGAAAAGCAACATATATTTACCTACTGCTATCAAAGTTAACATATATAAAGTATCTCCTGAATTATGAAGGCTCGACAAGGATTACCTACTGCTATCAAAGTAACATTAGAAAATAAAACAAATCAGAAGGTATTATAAACTTCAAAACAGAAGTCCAAACTGAACTAGCAGATACCTTTCAAAGCATAGTTATTGTGGCACCTAAACTCCATAGAATAACTCAAATCTAATCAAAAGATTGTGTAGCATGTAAGGACTGTCTGCATAAGTATTCGGGACTGCAAACAACTAACATAGATATTCACAATCCGTTAGAACCAGACTAAAATATATTCTTTGGCAGCAAGGCGAAAGTAAGGTTAGGACCACTAGATTAGTAAACAGAAAAATAACCATCATTGATGTCAAGCTTAGTGAATAAAAGTAAAAGGAGCGACTACTAATAACAAATTTCGAAGCCTATGTCCAAGCCCCAAGGTATTATAGTATATGATGGTGAAAATTTGATGAACAGCAATTCCAAGTGTCCTATGCAACAGAAAAACATAAAACGGGTCTTCCAACTGCCGAGGAGCAGATACATCAAATCAATAGACCATACAAGAAAATAAGCTACCATTGCAAAATAACAGGACAACAGCTAAGAGACGAGGAGTTCTAAGCTGCTTTCAAACTAAACTAGGACTACTGAACATAAAAGTTTCTATAAAGACCCTAGCATAACACTGTTCAAGAACATGAAGGCAGTCATTAACTTCTAGAATTCCAAATGCTGCTACTCCATTCCATTCAATCAGCTTCATGCTTCTGCATTGTAAAAAAAAGGCATTTAATCAAAACAACAAGAGGATCACGAATAGCAATGCTAAACTAAGAGATCTAGATCTCAATTGCCAGATACAGTAAAGGGCGTAAACTCGATGGTACGTACATCTAACAGGTCTTATAATATGAGCGGAAAAAGACATGCACACAAATAGAAACATAAAATAAAAATTAAACTTATGAAAGGAGTTTAGTATGTTCCAGAACTTTGAATGTCCAGGAAGCTTCCCAGAAAATCCAAACTCCGGTACTCCACGTAACTGCCAAATCATTGACAACAGCAACACATGCGCAAATTATTTCAACAAGACACGTGGAGATAAAATCTCTTCTTGTATCTAAATCAAATTCATCACATCTTGCTCAAACGACAAAAAGACTTTCACAAAGGATGTCATTAGCACGTGTATTTCTGAGTCCGATTCTCATGATCCTCAAATTCATTTTTCATACAACTCTGCAGATTAATAGCTTTTTGTCTCCCCACGCAAAAGAGAAACTGGATATCCTACTACTTCACAATACTTCCTTGTCTCAGCTAATAATAACAGTTCATAACCTTCTGCGACGGAGAAGGTGATTGCTGTATAAAGGCCTTAATATGTGCTGCTCTTTCCACTCATACATCTCTAGCTTGTTTGGCCAAGCTTCTCCAAGAAAAAAAGTGTTGTTGAGGAGAAGCAGAAGCAGTTTTGGAAAAGCGGAAAAAAGTAGTTTCTCTTCAAAAAAACACTTTTTTGAAAAGTACTTTTGAGAAAAATACACTTAGAAGCAGTTTTTAAAAGCTTGGCCAAACACTAATTGCTACTCATAAGTGCTTTTCAGAATAATTAGCCAAACACAAACTGCTTCTCACCAAAAGTACTTTTGAGAAAAGCACTTTTGAAAAAAAGCACATTCTCAAAATAAGCTGATCTTTGCAGCTTGGCCAAAGAGGCTACTAAACCCCTATTGAATTTCATCACGAGTACATGTTTGATCTTTTGCACCATTACTGCAATATTTAATGGCCTAAAATCTGAAGAGCTAATGGCATGATATGTGAAAAGTTCGAAGTTCTTGATGCATTCTGCCTAATATCTTAAATTACTTGAGTCTGTGATCTTAGTAGCTTGTTAATGAATTACATTAAGTTATTTGTATGACGGTTGTGTCCATGCAAGCTTGCACACATCTCAACTCTCCACTGGGTACCTGCTATCTTCCCACCAGCAAAATAACCATGTTACACTGCCCATCAAGGCTTAGGTAGATTGGAAGAAATCACCTAATGTTCTTTTTGTTTTTTGCCTTGCTGAGATTTGAACTTGAGACCTCGTGATTATCCTCTTACTTAATTGACCACAAGGCCACAGCCTTGGGTGCTGAATTTCATTAAGTTAATTAATTACATTAAGCTTTTCCCCACATTGACTACCCTTGCTCGTGAGCTTTATAACTATCACTATTTTCTAAACCAACTTCTGGAGGTATTCCATTTCACAAACTTTATGACTTCATAATTCACCGTAGTACTCCAACAAGCAATCTCTTTGACAACATTTCATGTCAGCTGTGAATTTCAACCCATTTGTGCCCAAAATTCAAACACTTGAACTAAGCAAGATGTGCAATGTCTAAGATTTCATTGAGAGAGACATTAATCAACTGTTCTAATGAATCACAGGGTATCTTAACCCACTAACCTATTCAGCGAAGCCCATAACAAATCATACCCTACTAAGATACACAATGACAACACCTTTTCAATGCCAAACTAGCTGGAATCAGCTATATGAATTCCCACTATCCATTTTCCTCTGCGTCGAACCATTTCATTCCAATATATAATAACTTGGGTTCTTTAACACCAGATATTCTCTACACTTTATAGCAAGTCGTGTATGTCTGGTTGATCAACCCATGAAGAGAACATGACAATCTCCCACGACATGGCCTATTCTAAAACTGACACATTTTAAAAGGATACATGACAAAAAATACGTTATTAGTTGATTTAAACTAGTAATGAAGAAAACATGACAATCTCCCACGACATGGCCTATTCTAAAACTGACACATTTTAAAAGGATACATGACAAAAAATACGTTATTAGTTGATTTAAACTAGTAACCAGATTCAGTGTGAATGTAGAAGTCAAACCATTTGCAATCTAATACATATCCTATGATAAAACAAATCAAACCCATGAGTTCAACATTCAGTTCGAGTCCTATAGATGGTATAGGTGACAGGAGAAAGGACAACCACCAACACTTTTGAAGAAAGACTGAAAGAGATGTGTCTGCTGCACCAAAGCTTGAAGAAAACAATCCAAAATGACAACACAGCAGATCAACCTTGACTTTCTGTTTAGCATGATATAATTTGGACGCAAATACTAATAGAAAATAGCTTCATTTGATAGTCACTTAAAAAGACAAGATTGCATAATAGGACACCATCTATCAGGTGGAATTCAAGTTGACATAATGTGTTTGGAGCAGTTGCAGAACAGTTAAATCATTGAGTTTAGGAAGTACAGAGGGTTGCACTTAATTTTAAGAGAAAGTGATTGCATAACAGCTGTGGATTGACATTCCAGGAGCTGTCGCTAATCTGCACAATCTCTTCATTTTTAATCATATTTTCTTCTTGTAGTTAACCTCAGAACAGTCAATCAAACCGACAAAGAAAAGAACCAATTTTCAGACCAATAAGCACTTAAAAACTGTATCAACAGAATTAGAGTCAAGCATGAAGGACATCAAGTAAACCAAAAAGGACCAAAAGATACACCCAACTAATAAAAATTAAAACATTTTGTTCTTAGTGCAAATGTATGACGGGTAAATAATTATTGGTTCGAAAAAATAATATAAACAAAGTCTGATATCTCACTTTGCTTTATCTATTTGATCCTGCAAACAACTCAAACAAGCCACAGCAACCCTTCCAGGAAGTTGTTTGCACTGGTCGTGAAGGCAACTCCACCTTTAACTGTAAACAGAAATACAAAAAGGTTTTAGAGCACTCTCCACTAAATGATTCGCACAACTAAGAGAAAGATAGCTAACCTGATGGACGTGGGATTCATTAGCTGAAGATTCTTTCACATTATCTGCACAAACACCAACATCAATTCTAGGAGCATTATGGGGCGGCTCTACTTTGTCTTCATTTTCTACGGTTGCAGAAGCCTTTGTATCTGTATTTTCTACAGCATTACCATTTGATACTGCACTAGCTTCACATGACACTGCACTAGCTGCTTCATCTCTTTTCTCTAATCTCGTCTCCACCAGCACTTCTGAAACAATGGTTTTGTCAACTACAACATCCAAAATTTCCTCCCAATTTTCCATAACAGTATCTAAAGCTGTATCTTTCTCATCCACAACATACAGCTTCTCTTCCCCTTTTTCCTTCACCACCGGTTCAACAGTTGGTCTGGTCACATTATCAGCATCTGACGCACTTGTTGTCACTTGAATTACATCTTCTGATATTGCAGCCTTATCCGAGTCAGAAGCAGAAGTTGTTCCCTCAATACTAGCAGTAACTTGTGTATCATGCAGAGAATCACTTTCTTTCACCAATTCAACAACTGAAGCATTATCAACCACAATGTTATTCTTATCAGCAACAGCATATTTTTCAACTGAGCTGCTACTACTGCTGCTGCTGCTACTAGAACTCCTTCGCAACCCTTCTCTGTTGGACTCAATGATGGGTTCAACATACTCAACATTTATCTTCCGGCTGTCAGATTCGCCCTCAATCTTCAATTCCCTTTCAACCTGCACAACATCTCCATCCTCTTTTCCAACTATCTCCACTTCCTTGCCTTCATCTTTCACTCCATTGGATTTGTTCTCGTCAATTGAACCATCATGTGAAACATCCAATTGCTTCTCCCCATTTTCTACCTCCATTTCAGTGAACTGGTTTTGGTGATTCTGGTGATCTTGTGAAGCAGGGGAACCACCCTCACTATCACTCTCTTTATCCTCATGTTTCAACTCCTCCTCTCCTGTCATAGATCCATCCATAGATATTCAATACCAAATGAAGAAAAATGTCACAAGTTAGCAATTCCCCATCAGCTTTTATAATCCACAAATCAAAATTAACTGCTAAAAAGTAAGCAATAATGAAAGTAACATGGATTGGTGGGTCATGAATGCTCCCACCAAAACACTTTATGAAACAAACACACACACTATACAATCATCATCTATATACACACAACAAGAAAACACCAATAACCAACTAGAGTTCCATCAAGAACCATATGGATATGGATAAAAGAAAGCAGACCCACAAAGCCAAATTGAGAGACAGATCACAAGCTGTAAAGTTGTTGAGGATTGGGGGGAAAATACCACATGGGTATGTCCAAGATTACTTAACAAAGCCTAAAAATTATTTCTTTATAGAAAATCAAACAAACAAGAAAAACCAAAACATAGCACAAAGCCTAGTACTCATTAGAGTATGAAGTACCAGCAAGAACAGAGTCAGTAGTGTTGTGGGAAGTAGGGGGCTCTTTTGATTGCAATTCCTTCTTTTTCTTGGCAGCTTTTCGCTTCTTAGCACCTGATGGCATGTTGTTGGTATAAGGCTAAGGCTAGGATTATTGTAGCAGTAGTAGAGTTGCAAAAGAAAAATGGGATCTTTGTTTCTCTCTCAAATCTCAAAATTGAGGAATCTTTTTTAAGAGCTCTGTTTCTCTTTTTGTCTAGTAGTTGTATTTGGGCAAATGGGGGGATTTTGAAATGGTACTTTACCACTACTGGAGAAGAATGGCGGATTGTGGGAGATGGGGATTGGGTCCCCTCTGTTTCTTGGAAATCAAACGAAGCGTCACCCTTGTGCGAGGCTGTATTATATTTCTATTTTTCCCGAGACAGATCAGCATTTTAAATTTTTTGACACAAATATTCTAGTTTTTCCTTTTTTCCCACCCATATTCTGAATCTCTTTTTGTCCCTTTTCCCCCGTGTTTACAAAATTATTTTATTTATTTGATTCTTGTCGTGTGGAGTATTCTTCTTTTTTCCTTTCTCCAGTTTTTCCAATCTTATTCTCATGTCATGATTTTTCTCTTCGTGGTGTGTTACTAGCAATTTCAAGAATATCATTCTATTATTGTCCTATTTTTGCAGATTATTAAATTGGCACTCTATTAGTAGATTTTCCAAAAATCCTATGACAAATTAGGATAGCTACAATAAAAATTAAAATTCTTACTTTTTCGAACATGATGAGGTATATGACACAATAGATTTTATGCTATATAATAACTTTGCTAAAGCTTATACTATTTACTATGACGATACAATATACATGATGCTAAATTTTTAATATTTTTGAAGATTAACTAAAGTTTATTGTGACAAGATAAAGTTTCTTCAGTTGTATCAAATTGTTTGCATCAAATCCGCATATTCTTTTTTATTTTAACAACTCATTAGTCAATCACAACCTTATTTATGCACAAAGACATGCAAAGCAAGTTCAAAATCATGAGTGTGACTTGCTCTAAAGTTATTGCACATTCTCACTAAAATTACACTAAAGAAGATTTCTAGTCTAAATTTTAAATCTAGCCAGTTCCTTTTTTTAAGGATAAATGTAACTAATTCCTTACTGATTGGCTTTATAACATATCACATTATTGTTGCCATGTTGGTCTATTCTATTATCCTTTTCTTTTTCGACTTGGATCTATTCTTATTCTCGCCTTTCTTTTTTTTCTTAATTTTTTGCTACTGCTCATTCTAATATACTTGAGAATATCTTTATAGTTTCCAATCTTTCAAAATTGGCGCCAATATTTATCCGTAATTTGTATTTCAAATCAACTGTTTTCAGCTTGTAATGTACTTAAGTATGACCTATTTTTCTAAAAATTAGTTAATGTTGATAGGTTTGCATGAGCACAAGTCTTCTCACTCATTTCAAGACTATTTTTTAATTTCCCTTTTGTAGTTATCGTCGAAAAAAAAGGTATTAAAGAAAAAGAGGCTATCTAAATTTCTATTTTCTTTGTAACCACGACTACTTAATAATAACAGTGAAATTTAAGTGGCGAATTTGGTTAGACTTAAGAAAAGTTCTTTTATTCGTTTTTCTTTTATACGCTTAAGCATGGTGCCGTACCTTTTAAATGACATATACGACAAAAATTGGATCAAGTAGTACCTTATAAAGCTATAATTTCCAATCATACGCTTTGCAGATCCAACATGCCCGCCATGTGAGCTACCCAAAGTTGTTGATTTTTCTTTCCAGATAATTATTTTTATAATGTCAAAGTTTCCTGTCTTATAACCAAATTGTGATTTGTGACACCATGTGACTATGGTTGCAATATATAGTATATATTTTAAAGTTAAATTTTTTTCTTTCATAACACATCTCTGCCTTTTACGTGGCTCTTCTTTGTCTATTTTAACAATGCGTTTCTCATATACAAATATAATATTCTTTTTTCGAATATTGAGTCTGAATTTGCCGTACCTTGTCAATGTAAAAGTATTATTAACACAAATACGTACCAAAACTTATTTTTGATTCCAGAGCAAAAACGAGAAAAATATATTTTTTAATAGTCTAAAGAACGAAAATAAGGAAAACAAAGCAGGAAAAACAAAAAAGGAAATTAAAGTGTTCTTCATATACCTCTCGAGGGATAACGTGGCCCCTTGAAGAATATTTAGATGACATTTGGATGAAACAATGAAAAGGAAGATATGGTGACAATTAAGTGAAAATAATTCCTTGTGACTCCAAAAAACAACAAGAAGAAGAGATTGCTAGAAAGAAAATTAAGAGGCAAAAATAAAGATCATTGATGAGACTTTGGTGTGGCAAAAGGAGATAAAGGTAGAGACAAATGAATGGTGGCCAATTTGACAACTCATTTTGTGGGTTCTCATTAGGTTAACACTTACTAGACTTTCATTTTCATTTAATATGTAGTGATCAACAGTATCTATCTGGATTCATCTACCAGCATACTAAAATGTGTTACGTGTCATGGAATCCGTTATAGTTAAATTTGTGTTAGCATTAGCACAGAAAATGGTCTCTTCTGGTTGTATGCTAAGGAGTTTGACAATTTTTTAAACTATAAATGTAATTTTATTTGTGATTGCAAGTCAATTATTATTTTTATAAAATTACCAAAGAGTAATGCTTATATTAAAGAGTACATATAATTATTTTATAAGTTTTTTAATTATGTAAATATTATTTATACTGACAATGCAGATACTTAATTGATTCTTTTTTATCTATCTAAAGTTTTAGAATGACAGACATAATAATTGTAATTGCTGTGTAGATACTATACTTCTATAATTAATTAGTTATGACTCCAAGAAAAATGTCCTTGTTTTCTTTGTTTATAGCAAAGTTTTCGTTTTAGCAACTGAATTCACAAACTCAATTTTGCAAATTTTCAAAGAGATGTATGCGCCAGGGTTCATTTTCAAATTGGGAAAATGTCCCCTTTTCCCTTTTCCTCCTTGTTTAGACACGAGATCCTCGATCTAATTGCTACGGATTTCAAACATAAAATACGTGTAATAGACACGAATCACAATATAAATCATTTGAATCAAATCGAATTTAGATTCAAACTTCAAACTAGTGGAACTTCGAACAACTTTTACCAACACCTTTCAGTTTTCTCACACTTTTTCCTGAATTAGGCAAAAATGTAGCTCATAAAACGGAGGCGGAATTAGGATTTTAAATTTATGGGTTCAAAATTTTAATCGCCTTAGATTATTGGATTTTACATTAATAATTTATACATATTAACTATATTTTTTAAGACAAATACAGGGTTCGAACCCGCTCTCGATATTCTAGCTCCGCCGCTCGTAGTGATCAAAATACAAAATTCAATACTAACATTCGCTAACCCCGTTAGTTTCCTTTTCTCTTTTTTTCAGGTCAATTGATCATCCTTGGATCAATGTGAATTCGCTAAAAAAAGTGAGGGGTTAGGTGGATTATGTGGTAGTGGAGAGTCCCTTTCGGAGTGCGTAGGTAAATGACTAAACAGAAATGGTGAACATTCACAAAGGTTGCATTAATGCCAATAATTATTCTGCATGTCAATGGTACATGTGGATAAAAGTCGTGGGCAAGAGAAGTTCGAATTAAATAAGCAAGTTGGGACTTCAGCATATGACATTTATTACTTTCTTTATTACTCCATTCGTTTCAAATTATATCTGTTTCAAAATAAATGACATATTTTTAAATTTGAAAATAATTCAGGTTTAAATTATTTATTTTATTTATTTTATCTTTAATGAAAAACTTTTATAATTACATAATTGTCATGATCTCAAAAAACTTTTACTCTTTAAGCTTTTAAGACTACATTTTAAAAGTCTTTTTTTTTTCTTAAACTTCGTGCCAAATCAAACTACCTTGATTAAATTAAAACGCATGGAGTATATTTGACCAAAAGCAAATCTAGTGACTCAACAACCTCAATTTATCTCTCCAAGAGAAAGGACCCCAGTTCTCTCTCTCTCTCATTTAAATTTGAAGTGTTTGATTGTTTTTGATGGATTCCCATCCAAGAAAAAGTACCAATATGGCGTCTGACGCCAAACACAATGAAAGTACTTATTTAACCTTTTTAAATAAACTACTAGCTTCATGTTTGCCATTGATGTTTGAAATTATATAGCATGAACTCGACGTACATTTTCTTTGGCATGACCGAATCAAATAGTACATATATCTTCTTGACATTTTTCCGTTATCCTTTTTTTTTTTTAGGACAGTTTGGTGTACAAGACATTTCGCGTTCATGTAGGGTCTAAGAAAATGCCACACCTCAAAGGGTGTAATATAGACAGCTTACGCTAATGCAAACATTATTAACTGCTTCCACGGTTCGAACCAATGACCAATAAGTCACACGGAGATAACTTTAGCGTTGCTCCAAGGCTTCTTTTTAAGCACCACCGTTTTAGCTTGGTCGATAGTATGAAGTGTGAACTAGAACATTATAAGTGCAAGTTATATATTATATCTTGGCAAGGCTTCCTTACTAGTAGTAATGATGAAACGCAGTGTCCTTTGTGTCACGCCTAGTATAGTAATGCCATATGACGCCTTCGGATGAGTGTAAAGCATGGGGAAGATAGCTGTAAGCCAAGTAGATGATACCTTTAGTTTAGGCTATTTATAGTAAGTAGGGAGGAAAGATTCAGCTCTTTGGATCCGACTCAGGGCAACTACGTTTTAATAATATGTTGGAATTTGAGTTCTTAATAGAATGCGACCAACAACTAAACAACCTACATAGCAGAGAAGGTTAAACTCGTCTGAACTATTAACCACTGCAGTATCACAATTCACAACTGGGGCCGAAGCTAAAAAGTTAAAGGTTTGATAAAGTTAATATGAACCCGTCTCATTCAAGTTTCTCATTTTATGTGTTGAGAGCACCACAAGACGAGAAGAAATACTCTTGAATCTCTCCTATTCTTCTCAATAACTATGAGCAATCAAAACATTAAATTAAAGTGTTGTTTTTGTTATTCAGTTTCTTTGAGTCAGGAGTCAAATTCAGGACCATCAAATGCAGTAGAGCTCTTTAAAGAGTGGGCTTGGGCCACCAGCTCATTATAAGTGAACCAAATTATAATAGAGAAAATAACCCTCTATAGCACCTCAAAATTTTAATAGTTCATGTTTTTCTCTATTGACACTAAGGTTGTACTGTGGTCCGGGCCCGGGCCTAAATGGGTCAAACGGGTCTGGGCTAAGGCGGTCCGGGTCAAACGGTTCCGGGCCTAACGGGCCAAATGAGTGGAACCGGCCCACTGCGGTCCTAAGCCCAGATAGTCCCGGGCTAAACGGGACGGGCCTGCGGGGCTAAACGGGCTTTTCGTTCCGGGCTATTTTTAAAAAAAAAAAATTTATCTAGGAAAATTTCTTGTAAACTATATATGTATATACTAATATAAATTGCTTATATATATCTATATAATATATATAGTATATATAGTATGTATATATAATTATATATTGCCTTATATAATATATAGCTTATAGTCTATATGTATTAGATACATATATATATATATATATTGAAATATCTTTATTAGTCTTCCTCCCCCCGATGGAATGAGCACGACAAGGTACTAATACCACCATTAAAAGAAAAAAAACTAAGGAAGATGTGCCAAAATACAAGTTACATATTAGTCTATGTATTATCTCTAACAAATCTCATAAATCCTTCAAGGTCCGGAGGAATTTCTGTTGGTGGTGGTGGAAGAGAAGCTTGTTCATCACTGCTTCTGGGCGAAGCATCATCCTGCGCAATTTCCGCTAGCATTTCTTCATAAGCTTCGTCTATCTGCGGTTGTGATTCTGCAAGTCCAAAATTTCTTCTTTCCGAACGGATCCAATCTCTGAAGAGTACTGATTTTTTCAAGCTCTCCCTCGTAGACGCTCTATGATCACCGAATTAAAGTCTCGCTTGACTGAAAGCGCTCTCCGATGCCACTGTTGAAGCTTGAACACTTAAAATATCTCGAGCCATCCTTGAAAGAACCGGATAATGTTTTTGTTTGTCCTTCCACCATTCCAAAACATCGAAGGAGCCGTCGGGATTCTCTGATTCAAGCCCCTGCGACAAATAAACTTGAAGCTCATTTAGTTGTGAACTATCACCAATATTATCACCTTGAGAACCCCTGAACTCCGTCCAAGAACTAAGGGCTTTTAGGCCTGCAGTTCTTTTAGATGATTGCGAACTAGACGAAGTAGGAGTTGGAATATTTGGTCTAGCATGATCTAAGGCAAGTTGATAAGCATTATAAGTTGTTTGAGCATTTATTTTAATTGAGGCTTTTGCATCTCCAAGTGTAGCAAATTCCTCAGCTGAAAGTGATAAAGCGTTATAAATTTTTGAATACCAAAAGTGAGGACCTCCTAATTTCATTGTAGGATTTAACACTGCAGCAATACCAAAAATAGGGGGTATAGGGGAAAAATATTTTTTAAACTTAGCTTTCATAGAATTAATAGCTTGTTGATAAATTACTTCACCCTCTGAAAATTGAGTAAATAAATATGCAAGTGCTGCAATATCAACTAAACAGTTAGAAATAGCAGGATAATATTGCCCAGATAATTCATTTGTAGCAACATGAAATTGTTCTAAAAAGTCTACAAGCATTTTAACATTAGTCCAATCTTGATTTGTAAGGTGCTCATCATCATCATCACCTACACGAGCATTATACGTTGCGCTTATTGGGTTTCTATATTCATATGCAACAACTAAACTTTCATACATGTAATTCCATCTAGTCGGACAAGGTTTAGGAACCTTTCTTTCTCTAAGGCCAAATTCATCACATTTTTTAAAATAGTCTCTAAGTCTACTTCTACGGTTTGAATAAAAACGCCAATTAAGAGCCATTTTAAACTTTTCAATTTCTACATTTAAAACTTTCATACCATCACCGACGATTAAATGGTAAATATGACAAATACATCTAACATGAAAAATATTACTAAATGCAGGATTTAATATAATTGTAAGCAAGCCTATAGCATTAGTATACTAGAAGCATTATCCATTGAAACCGACATAATTTTATCTCTAATGCAAAAATATCTACAAATATCTGCAACTGTGTTAGCAATAAACTTACCTGTGTGGCGTGAATTAATTATTCTATAAGCAATAATGCGCTTTTGCATTACCCACTCCTCATCTATCTAATGACTTGTAATAGTTAGATAATCACAGTCATTACCACTTTTACCAATATCAGTAGTAATAGCAATGCGACAATCTATATGAGTAAATAAATAGCGCAAATATTGTTCATATTCATGTTTATATTTATAAATATCGCTATTTATGGTTGCGCGAGGCCCTCCTTTATAAGTAGGATTAAAAACTCTTCTAATATAATGCAAAAAATGAGGGTTAGAAGGAAAACTATAGGGTAAGCACATAACAATAATCATTTTTGTCAATTTTTCACGATCTTTATTTGGATCATAATATAAAATGCCACCGGTAACAGTGTTAATTCCCGGTTGAACTAAATTTGAGCCTGTACTAGGGTTAGCCGTAGTATCTACACTTGTCCCCTCTTGCGCAGCTTTCATTTGTAAATATCTAGCTTTATCTCTAGGGTGTTTCAATACGTGTCTAGTCAAACTACCGGTACCGCTACGGTTGCCAGTATATTTATGAGCCATCAAAGACCCACAAGTTTTACACTTAGCCTTATTTTGTTCTCTTAGTTGAGTAAAATAGTGCCAAACAAGAGATGTTTCGGGCCGTCTAGAAGGTTTTCTATTAAAAGTAGGGGTTACTACAGGAGGGTCAGGCGGGGCATCAGTTGGGTTATTAACAGGACTAGTAGGTGTATCATCTAAATCCGGCTGCGTTTCATCTAAATCATCATTTTCCTCATCATTTTCAAAGATAGTTTGATTAGGATAAAGAGCATTTATGACTTCTTCATTTAATTATTGACCTGGTGCAACATCATGGCAAAATTGACTATCGGAAAATTAAAAACAAGGGTTATCACTATCAAGAATAACAGGTGGAGGAGGACAGGTAACGGGGGGAAGAGTAGTAGCTTGACGACTAGATTCAACAATTTTAGATTTTCCCTTACCCTTACCACCAAATATTTTTTTCAAAGAAAAGTCCATATTAATTATAATTATACTACATAAAACAAAAAAAACTATAATATTAAAACTTAAGAGTTGGAACGAGTTTACCGAATTGACGAACAACTTTTTGAAAATTGAATATCGTTGAAGACTTGAATACTTCAATTCACCAACTTCACAATTTTTCACGAAATTGCAATAATAAAGTAAGCAATTATGGAAGAAAATTAGAGAGAGATTGAGAGAGATTGATGAATTTGTGAGTAAAAATGAAAGAATGAGGGAGTATTTATAGTTGAGAATAGGGAAAAAGTGTATTTATAAAAAGTTTGGGGTTAACACAAAGTTTGGGGGCCAAATGGCTATTTCTTAAACTTTCAAACGGCTGAAAATTAAAGGCCAACGGCTAGATTTTAAAAATCTGACCGTTGGCCCTTTTAAAAAAAAAGTTTAAAAAAATAGCCGTTTGACCCGTTTGGCCCGGTTGGCCCGGTTGAACCGGCCCAGGCCCGCCTGCCGGTCCCGGGCTAAACGGTCTCGGGCTCACGGGCTATTTGGTCAGGACCGGTCCACTATGGGCTTTTGCACCACTATAGACCGGCCCGTTTGAACCGGCCCATTTGGCCCTTTTGGCACGCGGTCCCGGGCTAGGCCCGACACACAATACACCCTTAATTGATACGAAATATTCCTCCGGCCCTAATATATTACATCTAATAGCCCGAAATGTCAATTTTATATATTTTTGTATAGTCACATTTGTATAGTGACAGTCTATTTTGTATAGTGACAGTCTATGGTATATAAATTGTATAGTGACAGCCTATTTAGTATATACATTGCATAAATTTGTATATACAGTGTATCGTGCATCTTGCAATGCATCCATGATGTACCATTAATGTATCCCGAGCGCTTTTGTGTATCCAAAGTGTATAGACTATTCTATGATGTATAATTTTTGTATATATAAAGTGTATCGTGCATTTTACAATATATCCTTAATGTATCATTAATGTATTCCCAACGCTATTATCCAAAAAAAGTTCATGGCACATTTAAGATTACAAATTTTGAATACACTTCTTTCTTTATTAAATTTCGTGTTAAAATAGTTAAAAAAAACGCAGAGAGTATAAAGTATTTCCCTTTGTTATTTTGGTCTACAATACATGAGGCTTTAAGTCCGTAACCATCAATTCGAAAAAGACAGAAACTTCGTAGGTAGCATCAATGAAATCAATTAATTACAAGTACTTTGCGTATATAAAGCCCTCATTCAAAGTGAAGAACACATAATATTTCCAGCTCTTAAACTTGCTTCTTAGTTCTTATTAGCTTTAGCGTGGCACATAAGCAAAAATCAAACATGACGAGGTTAGGATAAAAATTAATCATGGCTACGTCACATATTTTCTACCAATGGATAAACGATTTAGACTTTACAATTGTTTAATGAGAACCAGCAGGAGACGTTTGTTCAACAAGAAAAATAAGAAAATTAAATGGATGATGAAGTTAATCTGGATTAAACCACAGTAGCCTAAGGAACATGTGGCAGCTTTAATGAGAACGTGGATGAACGATTTAGGCTTTACAATAATGTTTGTCGGTATGCGGAGAAGACCAATTTAGGTTAGCCATTATAATTTGTTTGGGGCTATAAATTGTATGGCTTAATTCATGACTAGCGAATGATAATTATTTCCACCGGCCGGCTACAAATGAAATTTGCTCATTATAATACAAGGTTTGGGTAATTTTTGAGAGATCTTTACACAAAGAGCCGTCTACATTCATTGTTTACTTTTTCTAATCATATAAAGAACATGCATTAATAATACAGTATTATACATATTTAATCCATAAATTATGAATATATTATATCTTCACCGATTAAAAAATTTCTATTAAAACTTGGAATTTAATTCTTCCATTCTTTTTGATTCGTCGTTGGCTTTTGGATCTGAGTACATCTACAATCATAATGGCCTCTTCTACTCTTGAGCCGAGCCCAATTACGCTTTACAAGAATACTTTTGAAATGATAACATATCATGACAGTTGTATGATTATAGAGTAAAAAGAAAAACCTAAAATTTTTAAACAAAAAAAATGTCATTCTTTTTTATATGAATTAAAAAGAAATAGTATCATAAAAAATGAATCAGAAGGTATACATATATTTTAGGAATTGAAATTGCATGTTGGACATTGCAATAAAGCTTTAACTTAACATGTTATAACATATTACTGTTTTAGATAACTCACTAATTCTATTATATAAAATTATGTGTAATTATTTTCTTGGCTGAATTTATTAAGTAATTTTTTTTTTACACCACAATTTTTTTACACCATTTGAATAAAACTTAAATCAGTGTTTTTTTTTTCCTTTTCTGGACTTGGTTAAAAAAAAGAGAGTAAAATAAATGTTCTGCAATTAAGCTCCTTTCAAGAATGAAAGCTAAAAACAGCTTTTTTTCCTTGAAGCAGTAGCAGCAGTAGAAGAATCAGATCCGATAGACGAACAAATCAAACCCAAAATTAGCAAAACCCTGCCGCCAAGATTACAGCCATGGATGCTTTGAGGAAGCAAGCATTCAAGCTAAGAGAACAAGTCGCCAAACAGCAACAGGTCCCGTCATTTTTTGTTTCTTAATCTAATTTTCTTGTTTTTTGAGCTGCGAGAAAATGTATAATATCCTAGGAATTCTGGGTACCCTTTATGTGTTTCTTCTTGTAGGTAATCTTAATTTATAGCGATCATCTACTAGAACTATAAAATGGGAAAAATTCAATTTTGGGCTGTGAGAGACATGAGCTAATTTTTACTGATTCATTTAGCAAAGTTCAATTTTGATCCAATCATATTCCTTCTTGATTCTCCAAATTGGTCTACTTTGAGCATAAGTTCTATGCACTAATGTAGAAAATATTTACACTATCAGGTCATTTCTTAGCCAGTTACAAGTAAATCTCTTCATAAATATTAATATGTAATCTGGTAAAAATGGTAACTAACCTGGTATCAGAGGTTAAAATTCACTGTAGAAAGATTAAACTTTCAGTGCATATAACTCAAGTCCATCTTGGTTTAATGTGAATGGATACTTGAATTCTGAGAACCCCCACATTTGCATTATTAGAAAAGAAAAAGAAAAAAAGCAATGATACTGAAGCCCCCCACCTTTCTCAAGAATTCAACTAACTGACTTTTTCAGTGATGGTACAAGTTGTTTGTTTTCACAGTGAGTGTTATTCTTGTAGTGTCAAATATTAATTCTTACTTGCTAGTTGTTTTGACGCTTAAACTTCAGGCAGTCATCAAGCAGTTTAGTACAACTGGTTATGAAAGTTCAGATGTTATGGTTGTTGATGAGGTAGAGATGCGAGTACATCACCAACTGGATAAGTTGTATAAGTCTACTCGTGAAAAAAGGGTAAGAATCTTATCACTGCAATGTAAATAAAGCCTGTTCACTGTCTACAACTTTTTTTTTTCCATTGGCAGATTGGAACATTTGATGTTCAGTCATTTACTTAACTGTGAAATTCGCTACAATATATTCCAGAATGCAACTTAGATATGCAGAAAAGAACTGCTGATATACTGTTTTAGTCATATCAAAGCCTTCACTTGTCTCTTCCTGCGTCTTGCCAATAGTTGACAATGCTAAAAAGTGAGTGATTTAGCTCTTTTAGTTGGAGGAAGAGCTTTATTTGGGCTTTAGTTACATCTGACTTACAAGGGTGTGGCCTAGTGGTCAATGAGATTCACAACACGTCTAGATTTATAAATTTACTTGGGAGTACATTGGAGAATATTTCATATTGTTCACCGTAAATTATTTTGTATTTAATGGTAGAACATATACATAGAATCATAGAAATATAGAATAACTACTTATTCAAAAGAAGAAACTCAAATTAACTATTTACCATGCTTTACGTGTGGTTGCAGTCCAAGAATTTATTTATTTGATATCCGCATCAATGTTCCATGGTCTGAAGATGCTGAACTAGATTTTTGCCCACTAAGGCTGAACTTGGCCAAGCTCAGCTGGCCATAATGTGCTTGGCTCATTGACATGCATTCACTTTTCTAAGTCAGCTTGAGCTTGACCTCGTTCAAGATATTTTTAGCAGGCTTGCTAGTCATTTTTGTTACTTCTTCTCCGACTATGATTTATTCTTGGCTTGTTAAGATGCATTCGATCTTCTTCTTGGACGAGTTGAGAATAATGATGTCAAGCTTAACTAGTTGTATCTGCTCGAGCTGTTCAGCTTGGCTTGTTCACATGTACTCATTTTTCTATTTCCTCCTGGCCTTGACCCATTTTAACATACTTTTATACACACTTGGCTTGCCATTTGTGTCTTGCTTTTGTTGTTATTGTTGTTGGTGGACAATTTGTTTTTACCTTTCGAGGTGCTTTGTTATATGCCCAAGACAGTGTGTATCTGTTCACAAGATAAATGCCATGCTAGTGGAGAGCATTATATTCCTAGATCTTGTCTTTTGTAGTTGTGGATCTAGGACTTGACAAATTCATTTCATAATTCTGATCTGAACTCATTGTGTTTCCCTTTCCGTCTGAAGTTAGGATATCTCTGTTTGTATCATTTTGCAGGATTTTCAGAAAGAGATTGTTAAGGCAGCTGAAGCATTTACAGCTATAGGATACAAGCATATAGAAGCAGGTAAAACTTTTGAAGGCCAATGGAACTTTTTTGTAGTCATGATTCTCTGGCCGTATTTGGACGTTCGATAAAATAATGACTTTGTCTTCTGCTACTTCTAAAAGATGGCACTCCTTTATGCCTTCTTTGGGATAAGACAAGATTATCCTTAACCTTGATGTTAGCTTTCTTGTTTCTGGATACTGCTGGATAGGCTAGAAATTCTGAAGTTCTTAAGCATGCTTAGAACCCCATCCTTCTCTCTTCCATTTTCATGGGAGCGGAGCATGTTTTTTATTTTTATTGTTTTAAATAATTTTTTTATTTCAACTTATTTTATGGAGATTTGTGCTAGCCAGGAAATAAATTATCAGAAGATTGCTGCAAATATGGGGTTGAAAATCCCAATGACGAGGTGTTAGCTAAGGCTGCTTCTATTTACGGTGATGCTCGTAAGCATGCAGAGAAGGAGGTTGAAGATCTAAACAAACTGTTTTTTAGTCAGGTTGGTAAAATACTCCTGAACGATTATCAGGAGTATTTCAAAGAAAGCTAATTACAAGCAAAGATATATTGGCTCATTTATTTGTTAAAGTTGGATGAGTTAGATAAAAGTTTTTCCTCTAGACCTAAAAGTCAGTGGATTGCGGATCAATGCAGTAGTTTAGTTTTAGTCCCTGCCTAGCCTAAGACCCTGATATCCTTACCCGAATAGGTTAATAGCCGCTTTTTGTGGGTAAGACTGCTAATGAAACTTTGAAGACAAAGAAATCATTGATCAATCTTAGGTACTTTTTCCGGTTACTAGTAACAAATGCATAAATGAAATTGCTGAAACAGTTTCATTGAAAAACTAAAGGATATTCATTTTCCTTTCCGGTGTTCTCCTTTAATATACGTGGCAAGAAAGATGTCACTTCCGTGTTCCCTTGTGCTTGGAGTGTTTCTCTTTAATACTGGTTTCTGGATGGTTTTCTGTAAGCATATGCTTCAGTTGCAAAGGAAAAATATAACCACCCTATTCCCCAACCAAAAAGAAGGATGAATAACATATGTAAAGAATCATGGCTTGGTGCTGTATATGCGGAGTAATAATTGGCACTATCCACTATCAAATGGATGGGAAAGTTGATGCATGAAGGTGCAAATAATTTCTCGTAGATGAACATATTGAAAAATAACCTGGATAAAGTGAACTCATCAGTTTATGCCTCCTGTGATTAACAATGGTGCGATAGCCTTGTCTGGATTCTAGTGCATTAAATGAATTCAATCTTTTCAATTCTTCCAAATGATTAATTGTGTTATGCCTTGCTTGGATTTAGCTTCAGTAAAGAAGTTTTTTCGTTTCAGTTATTACTTATTACAAAGTTGCAACTATTTGGTGGAAAGATCGACCAGTATTCTCGCCAACTTATGTAATTTGTGACATCATTTATCAGGACACGTAGCAAACTGGGTCCTGATTCTACTGCAAGATTTGCTTAAAGGAGGATGCTAGTGACCTTTCTGTCACATGAAACATACTTTTAGAAGATATTTCACTACCTTCTTTTTCACTTTTCTTTCTGTTATTTGTGATGAATTTAGATTTTATAAGGCTTTAAACGGGGCCGTGTACGGAACCTACATTTGGGGTTACTGCCTTATTCCTTGTTAAGATACTGCACATTTCTTGATACAGGAAACTTGTTACAGTAAACCTGCATTCAGTACTTCATAGTTCAGCCATACGTAGCAGACTGAAATGAGCTTTTGGATTTCCAGGTACTAGAACCATTGAGAGCTATGGTAGCTGGTTCTCCCTTAGAGGATGCTCGTCATCTTGCGCAGCGTTACAGTAAAATGAGACAAGAAGCAGAGATACAGGTTACTGTACCGATTATTTCTGCTCTTAAAGACTGTTACTGTAACTGTCTGTTGATACTTTTCTTATTATCCTATTTGCGCTGTCATCACATCCTTAGTATTGAATACAAAGTAAGCAGGCAGCCGAAGTTTCTAGAAGACAAGCTCGGGTGAGGGAAGCTCCCATCCCAGAGAATGTGGCAAAGCTGCATGTAGCAGAAACTAAAATGCAGGAACTCAAAGCCAACATGGCAGTACTAGGTAAAGAAGCAGCGGCAGCATTAGCTGCTGTAGAATCACAGCAGGAGAGGCTTACGTATCAGAGGCTTGTTGCAATGGTATGTATGCTGGTGCATATTTGCTTCTATGTAGTTGATACTTCATTTTTTTTTTCATAAACAACCATTTTCAAACTGTGGTTAATGTGAGCATTATCATCTGCAGGTTGAAGCAGAAAGGCTTTATCATGAGAGAGTTGCTGTTATTCTGGGTAATATTGAAGCTGAGGTGAGTGTTAATTATTTCTCCGGAGGTATGCTTTATGCCTAGGTAATTTTTTCTAACACGAGAATTTGCAATTTGTGCAGATAGTTTCTGAAAAACAGCGAAAAGAGGCTGCTCCTCCTGTAGCCACACTTCCTGTAAACCCTCCAGCTTACATACCTGAGAAAACAAAATACTTTTTGGCCGAGGTAACCTCTGCTTTAACAACAGTTGCCTTAGTTGTCATAATCTTATCGCGGAATGATCTATTTTAATTATACAATTTGAAAGAGATCTCTGAAGAAAAGCTGATTGAGAATCAGGATGTTTTGCTGGTCTGAGCTCTTTTAAACTGTGGTGCTCTAAAGGCACTCTTATCAGTGTAGTTTTTACTGTTTTATTAATGAGTTAAGTATTTAATGAAGCATGGTCATAATTTTGTGCCTCTTCCAAACAGGCGGTTCATTCTTTTGAAGCTGAATCAGAAAAGGAGCTAAGCTTGGCAGTGGGTGATTATGTTGTTGTTCGTAAGGTTGTTTATTTCATTCTAAAATTCTGTCCCTTCTTCTTTTGGCCCCTTTCTTAAGATATAAACATATTGATTATAAAGTTTAGACATAAACTCACTTATACGTCTACTGGAGCGTCATCCTTTGTAGTATCTTAAAACCCTTTTAAATTCCTAAGCCTTTTCAGTTTACCAGTAAAGATGATTGCTGTCACTAGTCTTCTGAAGTTTCTGTTTTCCAATTTATCTGAAAAATAATATAATATATGCCCAACTTCCCATTTTAACCCA
>MCJB01029241.1:106586-164015 GCA_002018475.1 Nicotiana obtusifolia | reverse complement strand
ATATATATATATATATATATATATATATATATATATATATATATATATGGATCGGGTTGCACGCCGCAACAGACCTTATATGCTTTATATATTATTATTATAAGATGGGGCTGCACACCGCAGTAGGCCATATTGGCTTTATATTAGCGTTTAGGAAGGATCCGCCCCTCCGGAGTCTTACATACCAGCAGTGAGCGCAGGTACTGTACAGTGCTGAGTGTGATGAGTGAGAGTTGAGCCAGTCAGATTGAGTACTCTAAGAGTGTGAGTACGTGTGGTTATCATTGTGATGCATTACATATGACATGCATATTTGACACGTAGATATAGAGATGTTACATTCCTCATATCAGTCACACTTGGCATATTTTATCCGTGTTGAACTTAAACTGTTAAACTTGAAAGCATGTCTGCATTCTGTACTGTGTACAAACTGATTATGAGATTTCTCCGAGTTATTTTTGTCATTTTTCTTGTCATATATGTACTGTTAAAATCTGGATTTGGACTTTACCTATTTGAGCTCGTCACTGCTTTTAGCCCAAGGTTAGTCATGTTACTTATTGAGTACAGTGGGTCGGTTGTACTCATATTATACTCTACACTTCGTGTGCAGATCCAGGTACTTCTGGGTACGGTGATTGCTAGATTTTGAATACTTCCGGCTTGGAGACTTTTGATGTAACTACCTTGACGTTGCAGACCTCGACTCTCCTTCTTTTTCCTTTATTTAGCACTGTTCTATCTTTCCAAATAGCTGCATCAGAAGTTTTGACTATGTTGATATGTAGTAGCTCATGTACTCAGTGACACCCAGATTTTAGGGAATTTTTTATTTGAATCGCGTTGTTTCTTATCGACTGTTTATGAGAGTTATTACTATTAACCTATTTCATCTTATTTTCAAATTTAAAAATGTGTAGTTACTTGTGATTGTCGGCTTGCCTAGTATTGTTGTCACAGCTATTTCTAGAGAAGTTCATCCCTATCACTTTGAGGGACTTCAGTAGAGTAGTATGACTATTACCCAGTATGAGACTCGATTGGTGGACCTAGCTCGCCATGCCATTATCTTGCTTCCTATTGAGAGGGAGAGAGTGAGGAGATTCATTGATGGGCTCACTTTCACTATCAGGCTATAGATGGCCAAGGAGACTTGAGATGATATTACTTTTCAAAAGGCCGTAGATATTGCCAGACGGATCGAGATGGTTCGTGCTCAGGAGAGGGGGTCAATATTTGATAAGAGGCCTCGTTATTCCGGTAGTTAGTGGTGCCTCATCCAGAGGCAGGGGTACTTTTGGTAGAGGCCATCCTCCCAGTCCATTTCAGTCAGTGCTTCAGGTATCTCACAATGCTTCAGGGAGTGGTGGTCCTTATGTGCCTCATTCTTGGCAGCCAGCCTACAGTGCATCATCAGCTCCTACCAGTGCGCCTTCGATTCAGAGCTATCACCGAGGTTATCCGGCCCGTTAAGGTCAGCTTCAGCTTCAGCAGCTACGGTAGTAGGATGGGTGTTTTCAGTGTGGAGGCACTGGTCATATCAGGAGGTTCTGCCCGAGGTTGTTGGGCGGCATGCCACAGCAGAGTTCTCATGCCATGGTTCCGGTACCAGTTGCTCTATCGCCCGCTCAGCCAGCTAGAGGCAGGGGTCAGGAAGCCAGAGGTGGAGGTCAGGCCGTTAGAGGTGGAGACCAACCAGCTAGAGGCCGTCCCAAAGACGTAATTTTGAGTGGTAATGCCCAGCCCCGATGTTATGCTTTCCCATCTAGGCCTGAGGCCGAGTCATCTGACGATGTTATCACAGGTATTGTTCTAGTTTTCCATAGACTTCAATTCTATTTGATTCGGGCTCTACTTATTCTTACGTGTCATCATATTTTACGTCATATCTGGTTGTGCCTCATGATTATTTGAGTGCCTTATGTATGTGTCCACGCCTGTGGGAGATTCTATTATTGTAGATCGTGTCTATCGCTCGTGGGTGTGATTACCATTGGGAGCTTTGAGACTAGTGAAGATCTCCTATTTCTTGATATGGTGGATTTTGATGTTATCTTGGGTATGGATTGGTTGTCACCTTAACATGCTATATTGGTTTGTTAAGCCAAGACGGTGACCTTAGCCATGTCAAGGTTGTCTCGATTAGAGTGGAGGGGGACTCCTGGCCATTCTACCAGCAGGGTTATCTCTTGATGTGAAGGCTCGACGTATGATAGAGAAGGGATGTCTAGCTTATTTGGCCTATGTTTTTGATTCGAGTGCGAAGGTTCCTTCCATGGATTTAGTACCTGTTGTGCGTGAGTTTCTAGATGTGTTTCCTGCAGACCCGCCGGGGATGCTACCCCACAGAGATATTGACCTATGTATTAATCTAGCTCCGGGCACTCAGCCCATTTCTATTCCACCATACCATATGGCCCCGCCAGAGTTGAAGGAATTGAAGGAGCAGTTGTAAGATTTGCTGGTTAAGGGATTTATTAGACCTAATGTCTCGCCCTAGGGTGCGCCCGTGATGTTCGTGAAGAAGAAAGATGGGTCGATGAGGATGTGTATAGACTATCGGCAGTTGAACAAAGTCACTATCAAGAACAAGTATCCATTGCCGAGGATTGATGACTTATTTGATCAATTTCAGGGTGCCAAGGTGTTTTTGAAGATTGATTTGAGATATGGCCACAATCAGTTGAAGATTAGGGTATTTGATGTCCCTAAGACGATTTTTCGGACTCGGTATGGGCATTATGAGTTCCTAGTGATGTTATTTGTGTTGACAAATGCCCCAGCAGCATTTATGGATCTGAGGAACTAGGTGTTCAAGCCCTATTTGGATTCTTTTGTGATTGTATTCATTGATGATATCTTGATCTACTACCGTAGTCGAGAGGAGCATGAGCAGCATCTGCGGATAGTACTTCAGACCTTGAGAGGTAGCTAGTTATATGCCAAGTTTCCAAAGTGCGAGTTTTGGTTAGACTCGGTCACATTTTTGGGGTATGTATCGGTAGAGGACACAAAGGTGGATCCTAAGAAGATTGAGGTAGTTCAAAACTGGCCTAGACCTACTTCAGCTACAGAGATTCGGAGTTTCCTAGGTTTGGCGGGTTATTATCGCTAATTCTTGGAGGGGTTTTCATCCATAGCAGTCCCATTGACCATATTGACCCAGAAGGATGCCCCATTCAGATGGTCGGACGAGTGTGAGTTGAGCTTTCAGAAGCTCAAGACTACTTTGACTACGACGCCAGTGTTGGTGTTGCCCACAGGTTCAGGATCTTACATGGTGTATTGTGATGCATCTCATATTGGGCTCGGTGCAGTATTGATGCAGGATGGCAAGGTGATTGCATACGCGTCGCGACAATTGAAGGTTCACAATAAGAATTACCCTGTTCATGACTTAGAATTGGCAGCCATTGTTTATGCATTGAAGATTTGGAGACACTATTTTTACGGCATATCATGTGAGGTATTCACGGATCATCGGAGTCTATAGTATTTGTTCAAGCAGAAGGATCTCAATTTGAGGCAAAGGAGGTGGTTTGAGCTGTTGAAAGACTATGATGTCACTATTTTGTATCATCCAGGAAGGCCAATGTGGTGGTCGATCGATGCCTTGAATATAAAGGCTATGAATACGGGTAGCCTTGCCTATATTCCAGTTGGTGAGAGGCCGCTTGCGGCAGATGTTCAAGCTTTGGCTAATCAATTCGTGAAGTTAGATGTTTTAGAGCCCAGTCGTATGCTAGCTTACACAGTCGCTCGGTCTTCCTTGTATGAATGCATCAGAGAACGTCAGTATGATGATCCCCATTTGCTTGTCCTTATGGACACACTACGACACGGTGGTGCCAAGCAGGTTACTGTTGGAGATGATGGGGTTTTGAGGATGCGGGGTTGTATTTGTGTGCCCAATATGGATAGGATTCATGAGTTGATTCTTGAGGAGGCCCACAGTTCTCGGTATTCTATTCTTCCGGGCGCAACCAAGATGTATCAGGACTTGCGGCAGTATTATTGGTGGAGGAGGATGAAGAAAGATATAGCTGCATATGTAGCTTGGTGTCTAAATTGTCAGCAATTAAAGTACGAGCATCAGAGGCCTAATGGTTTACTTCAAAGGTTAGAGATTCCTAAGTGGAAGTGGGAGCGTATCACTATGGATTTTGTTGTTGGTCTCCCATGGACTCAGAAGAAGTTCGACGTGATATGGGTCATTATGGACAGGTTGAACAAGTCGGCACATTTTATTCCAGTGGCAGTCACCTATTCTTCAGAGCGATTAGCCGAGATCTACATCTGCGAGATCGTCTGTCTTCACGGCGTGCCCATGTCTATCATTTTTTATTGATGTATGCAATTCACCTCACATTTCTGGAGAGTCATACAACGTGAGTTAGGAACGCAGGTTGAGGTGAGTACAACATTTCATCCCCATACGGACAGGCAGTCTGAGCTCACTATTCAGATATTGGACGATATGTTTCCGCTCGCGTTATGGATTTTGGGGGTTCTTGGGATCAGTTCTTGCCGCTTGCGGAGTTTGCCTACAATAACAACTACTAGTCGATCATTCAGATGGCTCTGTATGAGGCATTATACAGGAGGCAGTGCCGTTCTCCAGTTGGATGGTTTGAGCCAGGGGAGGCTCAGTTGTTGGGTACATATTTAGTTCAGGATGTCTTGGATAAGGTCAAGATTATTCAGGATCGACTTCGCACCGCTCAGTCTAGGTAGAAGAGTTATGCCGACCTTAGAGTTCATGATGTTGCATTCATGGTTGGAGAAAGGGTATTTCTCCGGGTTTCACACATGAAGGGTGTGATGAGGTTCGGAAAGAAGAGCAAGTTGAGCCCTAGGTATATCGGACCCTTTGAGATTCTTGAGAGAGTGGGTGAGGTGGCTTACAGGCTCGCATTGCCACCTAGTTTATTAGTTGTCCATCCGGTGTTTCATGTGTCCATGCTCTGGAAGTATCACGGCAATCCATCCCACGTGTTAGATTTTAGCTTAGTCCAATTGGACAAGGATTTGACTTATGAGGAGGAGCTGGTGGCTATTCTAGCCCGACAGCTCCGACAATTGAGGTCTAAGAGTTATCCTTCAGTTCAAGTGCAGTGGAGAGGTTAGCCGGTCGAGGCAGCCATGTGGGAATCCGAGTCGGACATGCAGAGTAGATATCCATACCTTTTCACCAGTCCAGGTACCTTTGTATGTCCGTTCGAGGACGAACGTTTATTTTAGAGGTGGAGAATGTGATGACCCGATATGTCATTTATAGTTTTACTCTTCATTTTTGTGTTCCGGGACCTCGAAGAGCTCCGTTTAGCTTTCTCTAATTTGCGTGTGCAGTCTGTGTCCTCTTTCCGAAAAGTTTTTATGAGAGAATTTATGGAAATTTGAAATTGTACCTTAAAACTCATTTGAGTTGACTAAGGTCAATATTTTGTGTAAATGCACCTGGATCAGTATTTCAACGGTCCCGTGGTGATTTAGGACTTGGGCGTATGCCCAGAATCTAATTCGTAAGTCCCTAACTTGAACTAACCCAATTTATTGAAAAATAGCAATTTAAAGGTTTAAAGGATTCATAAGTTTGACCATGGGTTGACTTTGTTGAAATAGGGCTCGGATTTTGGTTCCGGAACTTGGTATAGATTCGTTTCAGTTTTTATAATTAGACTGCAAAATTTGGTACAAATCGGAGTTGATTTGACGTGATTCGGACGTCCGGTTGAAAAATTGAAAGCACTTAAGTTTCTTTGAAAATTTTATTCGTTTTAGTGTCCGATTCGTATATCTAGGTGTTATTTTGGTGTTTTGATCACGCGAGCAGTTCGTACGATGTTTTTGGACTTATATGCATGTTTGGTTTGGAGCCCCGAGGGCTCGTGTGAGTTTCAGATAGGCTATGGATGATTTAAACTTAGAAAATTTATGGTGTTTTTGACTTCTGCTGGTGTCTGATGAATCCTTCTTCGCGATCGCGAAGATACTCCCGCGATCGTGAAGAGTAGTCTGGGACTGGAGTGGATTTGCATATTACGAACACGAGGATTAGGATGCGAACGCGGAGCAGTGGGGGGTCTGCCTTCCGAACGTGGCCACTCCATCGTGAACGCGTAGTGAAAAGAGGCAGGGCTGGGAATGAAACTCTAACTATATGCGAACGCGAGCCCAAGCTCGTCAACACGAAGGCAGGGTGGGCTAAGCCTACGCGAACGCATAGAGTTTATTGCGGCTACATAATCCAATTGGGCAGTGCCATTCGCGAACGCGTCAGGTGTCTCGCGAATGCGATGAACACATGACGCCCAGTCATATAAACTTTCAAAAATCGGTATTTCACCCATTTTTTTCACCATCTTTTTATACAGCTTGGCCTAGAGGCGACTCGGAGGAGAAAATTCATCATCCTTTCATAGGTTAGTATACTTTAACTTGCTTTCTTCCATTTCCATCAACACCCATTAATTTCTAACCTTAATATATGTTCTTTTATGGTAGAAAATTAGGGATTTGGGAATAATTTGGGATTATTGTGAAATTCATATTTAGACCTCAAATTGAGGTTGGATTTCAAAATTAATCACATAACTGGGCTCGGGATTGAATGGGTAATCGGGTTTGGTCCGAATCTTGGGTTTTGACCAAGCGAGCCTGGGTTGACTTTGTTGACTATTTGGGAAGGGTGTAAAGATCTTATCTTTATGTATTGTAATTGATTTTCCGAGCACTATTTAATGTTATTAAGTTGATCTTGGATAGATTCGGTTGGTTCGGAGGCGAATTTTAGAGAAAAGTCCCCGGTTGAGCATTAATTTGCTTGCGGAGCGAGATAAGTGTCTGGTTAACCTTGAATTGAGGGATTATGACTTGTTTTCCTACTTGGTACATGATTAAATGTATGGATACAACGTATATGTGAGGTGAAGAGTATTTGTGTGTTGTTGTTGGGTTAAAGCATGCGGGTGGAATTTGTTTCCTTGTGATTTGTCGCCTCTTTACTTACGATATGTATGCTTAGGTTAGGTTATTACTTATTTGATCATTCTCTCTGTATGTATTGCTTATTTAGTAATTGTTGAGTATTTTGGGATTTGAAGTTGGTACCTTGGCATCATATATGACGTTAAATATAAATCTTAGCATTATTTACTTCCCGGATTTATATTACCTTTGTTCCATGGAAAGGAAGAGTGCTAAAGCACGAAGGGTGATGTCGTGCCATTGCTTTATTTTATTTATTAATTTATACAAAGTGGGGAAGAGAGTTAAAGTACGAGGGGTAATGCCGTGCCATTTATATCATTTATTATACATAGTGAGGAAGAGAGTCAAAGCACGAAGGGTGATCTCGTGCCATTATATCATTTATTAGACACAGTGAGGAAGAGAGTTAAAGTACGAGGGGTGATGCCGTGCCATTTATATCATTTATTATACATAGTGAGGAAGAGAGTTAAAGCACGAAGGGTGATCCCGTGCCATTATATCATTTATTATATATAGTGAGGAAGAGAGTTAAAGAACGAGGGGTAATGACGTGCCACTTATATCATTTATTTATTATTCAATGGCAAGGAAGAGAATTAAAGTACGAAGGGTGATACCGTGCCATTTCAAGTTACTTGTGTCATTATTTCATGGTAGGAATGAGAGTAAAGGCACGTAGGGTGATGCCGTGCCATCGCATTTATTTCATTTATTGATTTATACACAGTGGTGAAGAGCTTTAAAGCATGAAGGATGATGTTGTACCATTTATATAGTTTATTATACATAGTGAGGAAGAGAGTTAAAGCACGAAGGGTGATTCCATGCCATTTATATCATTTATTCATTATAAAGTGGCAAGGAAGAGAGTAAAAGCACGAAGGGTTATACCGTGCCATTTCAAGTTACTTGTGTCATTATTTCATTGTAAGGATGAGAGTAAAATCACGAAGGGTGATGCCGTGCCATTTTCATATCGTCGGTTCATCTGTATTCATTGTTGATGATTTATTTTGCTGTTACGTGACGTTACTCCTGTTGTAGTTATCGTTTTCTTCCCCTTGTGCATGTCCCCTCCCAGTTTGTACATTCTTAATCTCTCTAATTACTGCTGCTTCGTGTATGTATACTTGCATAGGTCTATTTACGTAGGTGTCCTGTCATAGCCTCATCACTACCTCGTCGAGGTTAGGCTCAATACTTACATAGCACATTGGGTTAGTTGCACTCATACTACACTTCTGCACTTTTTGTGCAGATTTTGGTATTGGTCCCAATGGTGCGTGAGGTACGCCGGCTCGGATTATTGCGTATGGAGACTTGAGGTAAATCTGCTGGCATCCGCAGACCTTGGAGTCCCCTTCCTCTTCCCCTCTTTTACTGTTCATTTCATTCGATACAGTTGTATTTATTTCAGACTCTGTTTGCAGAACTTCTAGTAGCTCGAGTACTCGTGACGCCGAAACTTTGGAAGTTGATATTATTACATGACTTCTAGTAGCCCAGGCTCGTGAACGCAAAGGCAGGGTGGGCTAAGCCTACGCGAACGTGTAGAGTTTATCGCGGCCGCGTAATCCAACCGGGCAGTGCCATTCGCGAACGCATCAGGTGTCTCGCGAATGTGATGAACACCTAACGCCCAGTCATATAAACTTTCAAAAATCGGGAGTTCACCCATTTTTTTCATCCTTTCATAGGTTAGTATACTTTAACTTGCTTTCTTCCATTTCCATCAACACCCATTAATTTCTAACCCTAATTTATGTTATTTTATGGTAGAAAATTAGGGATTTTGGAATAATTGAGATTTTTGTAAAATTCAAATTTAGACCTCAAATTGAGGTCATATTTCAAAATTAATCACATAACTGGGCTCGGGATTGAATGGGCAATCGGGTTTGGTCCGAATCTTGGGTTTTGACCAAGCGACCCTGGGTTGACTTTGTTGACTTTTTGGGAAGGGTGTAAAGATCTTATCTTTATGTATTGTAATTGATTTCCCGAGTACTATGTGATGTTATTAAGTCGATCTTGGATAGATTCGGTTGGTTCGGAGGTGATTTTATAGAAAAGGCCCTAGTTGAACATTATTTTGCTTGCGGAGCGAGATAAGTATCGTGGTTAACTTTGAATTGAGGGATTAGGACTTGTTTGCCTACTTGCTACATGATTAAATGTGTGGGTACAACGTATATGTGAGGTGGAGAGTACTTATGCATTGTTGTTGGGTTAAAGCATGCGGGTGGAATTTGTTTCCTTGTGATTTGTCGCCTCTTTACATACTATATCTATGCTTAAGTTAGGTTATTACTTATTTGATCATTCTCTCCTTATTAATTGCTTATTTACTAATTGGTGAGTATTTTGGAAGTTGAAGATGGTACCTTGGCATCATATATGACGTTAAATATAAATCTTAGCATTATTTACTTCCCGGATTTATATTACCTTTGTTCCATGGAAAGGAAGAGTGCTAAAGCACGAAGGGTGATCTCGTGCCATTATATCATTTATCACAGTGGGGAAGAGAGTTAAAGTACGAGGGGTGATGCCGTGCGATTTATATCATTTACTATACATAGTGAGGAAGAGAGTTAAAGCACGAAGGGTGATCCCGTGCCATTATATCATTTATTATACATAGTGAGGAAGGGAGTTAAAGCACGAAGGGTAATGCCGTGCCATTTATATTATTTATTTATTATTCAACGGCAAGGAAGAGAGTTACAGCACGAAGGGTGATACCGTGCCATTTCAAGTTACTTGTGTCATTATTTCGTTGTATGAATGAGAGTAAAAGCACGAAGGGTGATGCCGTGCCATCGCATTTATTTCATTTATTGATTTATACACAGTGGAGAAGAGAGTTAAAGCATGAAGGATGATGTTGTACCATGTATATCATTTATTATACATAGTGAGTAAGAGAATTAAAGCACGAAGGGTGATGCCATGCCATTTATATCATTTATTCATTATAAAGTGGCACGGAAGAGAGTAAAAGCACGAAGGGTTATACCGTGCCAATTCAAGTTACTTGTGTCATTATGTCATTGTAAGGATGAGAGTAAAAGCACGAAGGGTGATGCCGTGCCATTTTCATATCATCGGGTCATCTGTCTTCACTGTTGATGATTTATTTTGCTGTTATGTGACGTTACTCCTGTTGTAGTTATCGTTTTCTTTCTCTTTCGCATGTCCCCTCCCAGTTTGTACATTCTTAATCTCTTTGATTATTACTGCTTCGTGTATATATACTTGCATAGGTCTATTTACGAAGGTGTCCTGTCATAGCCTCATCACTGCCTCGTCGAGGTTAGACTCAATACTTACATAGCACATTAGGTTAGTTGCACTTGTACTACACTTCTGCACTTTTTGTGCAAATTTTGGTATTGGTCCCAGCGTGAGGTACGTCGGCTCGGATTATTGGGTATGAAGACTTGAGGTAAATCGACTGGCGTCCGCAGACCTTGGAGTCCCCTTCCTCTTCCCGTCTTTTACTGTTCATTTCATTCGATACAGTTGTATTTATTTCAGACTCTGTTTGTAGAACTTCTAGTAGCTCGAGTACTCATGACTCCGAATCTTTGGAAGTAGATATTATTACATGACTTATGTTGGTATTATAGTAGAACGAATACCTATCTCTAGTTATTTGTCATCATATGTTTAAACTTTTAAAATTTGGCTATTCAACCTATCTCATGTCCGCTTGCCTAGCAAGTGGATGTTAGGCGCCATCACGACCCCGGCTTGGAATTTTCGGATCGTGACATTATGTCTTTTTCAGTATAAATCTATTTGTCAGCTTCCGCATGATGTCTTGTTATTTCAATCCCAACAGAATAATTATAATATTATAATAGAGCATTTAAATAGCCATAAAATTGATATTGCCCTCAAAATTGGGTGTACATTTTTGCAGATAACTGTTAATCTTTCACCCATTGAACATTTAACTAATAAGTCACTAGAATAGTAACTCAACAATCAAGCCAAGGCACTCTCATATTAATTTAGAATAAATGTAGTTACGACCATTACATTTATATTTTGTTGCACGTAGACATCTATAAACCTTAAATATGGAAGAAATGACAATTAAAAGAATAAAACCATAAAAGTTGCACACAAAACATGATCAAAATAAAAGGGTAAGATTAATGCACCTTTTTTTTTTAATGCACCATATTCCGTCTTTAAGCTTTGGTGCTTTGAATACTGATTCTATTTAGAGAAATATACATGAGGAGCATCTTTTGAAAAGTATTTTTAAAAAATATCTTTTTAATTTAAATCCATATATAGCAGATTCATCTATAATACTAACATATTACAAAGATTATATGCACAATTAATGAGTAATACAAATTACGGGATCAATTTTATCTTTATTTATCAAGATTTAAGTTGGTTGATTTAGCATTTAACATCTCTCTCTCTTCTAAATTTCTGTCCCTTAAATTAACATTCAAATATTCTCTGAATATTGCAAGTACTTTGAATATTTGTATGAATGATATAAATAAAATATTTCATGCATATTATGTATACATATATTATACCAAATATAAAATTATACTTTTATAATATCGTATATACACTTATTCCATGTATATTTTTAATTATCTACTATTTTAATATTACAACACAATCAATACAATGGCCGAAGGATTTACCATATTATGTATATTAATATACTAAAAGTACCATTATAATCTATAAACTATTTAATACCATCATTGTAAAAATTGATGTTGATATATAACTAAAAATAAAATCTTATACCAACAGAATAAATCTCATATAAAATTATATACTATACAAAATTTGATGTTGATATACAATTAAAATAAAACTTTATACCAACAGAATAAATCTTATATATAATTATATACAATTATAATATCATGTATATACTTATTCCATGTAATTGAAAATAAAGCTCATGTAGTATTCATTCTTGGCGCTAATTTAGGAAGGCTTATATAAGGAGAGAATTGAAAAGAAACAGAACTGCTTTGGACCTTTTTCTAAAGCGCGATTCGTGGTCCATATTTATGATTTTCTACTAAGGGATGTATTTATTAAACTGCCTGTTATGTAAAATACATAGTGATGCTAGGTTTTTTAAAAATTTTCTTAAATATCGCCTACTTATAATTTTTTCCCCGTTGATTTACGTAAAGGATGTTGAGACAAATCCAAATGGATCATCAACTAATGGATCCATTATTTCTCAACAAAAAGTCAAAAACTCATCTGATACTGGGCCAGACAATACTGGATCAAATTACGGGCTCAAATGAAGCCCAACAAAACAACAGACTTCAATTGCAAAATATTACAAAAATATGCTTGTCTCATGGGTAGAATTTCAAGTTAAAAGTTAATAGTGTTGTCCATAGGGTAAACGAGAAGCAACACTTGTTAAACTTGAAGTTCTGTCCATAGGGTAAGCGAGACCAAAAATTCAAGACCACCCACTTCGTGGGTTATTTATGTACTTTACCCCTTCAATTGGGCCAGATTCTTTTGTTATAACCTTAGGGGTGAATGACACGAGTTGCCTCGTAAGGAGTTGGTCTTATTCGAATATCCCCATAATTGGTGGTATTTAAGAACGACCCTGGACTGGTGGACACAATTGTTACCTTTCAAGGATTCTTTACTGGATTGAAGAGTTTATACTAAAATTTACTCTATATTTCTGTTAAATTGTTCATTAAAGTGATATGATTTTGTGTTTGTTTAACTCACCAAACTCTACCAAATTGGTGTGACTTTGTGTTATCTGCATTTCACCTATTTGTTAAAAGAAATCTTACGAGAATGAAAAAAAAGAAAAGAAAAGACACTATTTACAAAAAACTAGGCGTTTAATTCATACTACAAAAAATAGCCAAAAACTTTACCAATGATATACAACATTTAAAAATTATAGGCAAATTTTTTTTCTTCAACAGGTATTGTTGCGATTGATTGAAAACACATAGATGAGGCAATATACAAAATTTGACGAAGTTTAAAGACGAGTTAGACTAGTTTGGAGTTAAAATTCATTATCAATGATATAAAATATTAGAAAAATTAGGCAACAAAGTATCTTTTTCGAGTTGTGATTCGTTGAAAATATATAGATGAAGCAATATACAAAATATTAACAAGATTGCAGATGATTTGGATATCAAAATTTGTAGATAAAATCGAGTTTAAAAAATTCTTCTGCGACACATGTATCAAACATGTATCATGCATGTATCTTACACACATGTATATATATATATAGACATGTGATATACATTTGATATACATATGACACATATGTGATACATACTTGATACACAATGTCATACACATATTATCTTTTTTTCATGTTAATCTTCTACTTTGAATTGAAACCACCCCAAAACTTTACCAATTTATTCCAAAACTGATATTCAAACTCCTTAAGATGTACCGAATATATTCCAACAATATCCACTCAAAACAAAGAACAAACATTTGATCTTTTTTTCTGTGGCTACAAATGCTAATTGGCTATGGGTAGCATTTGGTTACTATTAGTAATGTTTTATACATTAGCCACTTTTTGTAATAACTTATTTATGGGCGGACATAACTAGTAATTTTTCTTTGTTAAATTGTTCATAGCTCTACCTAGTTGGCATGATTTTATGCTTGTTCAATATATTGTTCATCAAACTCTACCAGACTGGAATGACTTTGTGTTAATTACAATCGACCTATATATTAAACTGTTCATTAAAATCTACTTGATAACTATAATTTATTTATGTTATTCAACAAAGTATTTTCGAAAAATGGGATTTGGTATAGAACAATATGACAAATGGTAGAACCTTTAGCTATAAATGTTATATTATTATATAGCATTTGGTACAAAATCTTACTACGTAGTCTTAGCTGAAGCCTACACAAAGAAAAGAACGCGATACCCATTTACTAAATATCGCTAATTGCGAAAATATTTCGCTAAGACCAGCTCCATGCGGGGCCACGGTGCGCAATATTTTCTAACCATAGTGGGCCTTGGAACTGGTTAATCAATGGACAAATCGAAGTGATTCGGGAGACATAAACTTCAATGAAAACAGGATAGTTTCACATATTTTGGTTTTTTCCCTATTTAAGAAATTTCAATGAAAAAATGTTCTTATTAAAGTTTTGTGAAAGAAATTTAGACTAAGATACCTTTCAACCTAAGATGCCTGCTCTTATGGTTTATGTACCTTAATTGGGTAAATTTCATGGGTGATACATAAATTCTTATTTTTGGTTAAATTTCATGAGTGATACGTAAACTAATACTTTGTTTAGTTTGTTAGAGCGGAAAAAATTATGCTATGTTTATCCTAACTGTTGAGTTAGATTGCTGACAAGTTATGCCGGATCATCAAAATATTCAGGTAAATCTTATAGGTGGTAATTATATACTTTATTGAGTAAATTTTACCCTGGTGGTACCTAAAGTATTACTTTGTTTAATATGATAGAGCTGCAAAATTTTATGCTACTCAGCAAATGTCATAAGTTTTTCTTCACACAATTATAGAAATATATGAATGTATTTTAACTATTTATATGATATTTAATCACCCGTTTTTTGGACAATAATTAGCGCGGCGTGGCCCCACGCCTGCCTGATCTTTAAAGAATTTCACCAGTTTTGACTTTGTTCCTAAAATATTCCCCTCCCCTGGCCTGAATTTATTATGCGAGACGAATGATCGTATATGCTCTCCGAATATAAGTTTATTATGTCCTTGCGCCTTTCATATTAAAAAGTTGATTATGTGAGAGCTAAGTTATGTCAATATGATAAGATTCACAACCAATTTAAATATACAGGTAGAATGCATATACGTTGAAGTCATGGTAGAATGCATATACGTTGAAGCTATTCTCATAACCTTCTCCCGAAGTACTACTCACCTATTCTCAATGGATTAACGTTCTATATTCCTATGAAATCAATCTATTAAGAACGCAATAAGATCACGATATTTAATTAAGCACGGTGATTAGGTATATTCCTATCCTTACCACAAATCCGCTCCCCCTAATGGTTAAGATCATGCTCTCTTCAACTCTTCTCTAATCTTAACACAGCTTTCGCAAGCATAGCATAGATAGTAAATAGAACCTAACTGCTGGCCAGACAATTAAGCAATTAAACACAGAATTGAAGAAACAACCATATGTTGGTGAATTATAATCAAGGTAAAGTTAATGTTAAACAACAATATTCATGGCTAATCACAACCCCAGAACAATGGATGTTTAGCCACTCATAATCTAATCACACAATAACATAAATATTGAATCAATTGGAAAATAGTAGAAAAAGATTGAAGAAAACTGAGAGTTCTTCGCTTCCTCACGATCCCGTGTGTCTTTTTGCTCCAAAGTGGCGTCTCTTCTTTCAAAAATAGGTTTAGTCCTCCTTTTATACGTGTTGGGTAGGTCTAGGGCCGAAAATAACCTTGTCCCGGGCGAAATTGGACAAACTTGTGTCACCGGCGCCCTGGGTAGCGCCAGGCGCCCACCAGGGCACTGCCTCCAGTTGCTCTCTGTCTCCAGCGCCACAGGTGGCGCCAGGCGCTGCCTGTGGCGCCTAAATGTGCACTTGGTCCAGTTTTTGTTCGTTTTGGCTCAAATCTTGTGCATTTCAACCCCAATTGCTCCCGATTCATTCCTACATATAAAAACACTTCAAATTAATATGAATCATAGCATTTAACATACCAATTTACGAAAATAAGAGTCAAATATGAGGCGATATACATAGAAATATATATGCTTTACGCTAAACATCAACGACTTTCCACAAGTACAAGCTAATCACCATGAGTTTAGTACAAATTATATTGTAACTTTGAAATAAATTGTTCAGAATTGTGGCTGATCATTAGGAGTTTTTGATAAATTTCACCAACTTTTCTGCTTCAAAAAGACGCAAATTTGTCCAAATGACTCCAAATTTGATATCCTCTATTCTAATATCAATCCTAATAATTTGCAATGGTTATATTCAACGCAACCCTTCAATAACCAATATACCTACTTTGTCTTCTTCAAAAATCAAGCTCACAAAATAAAATAATGGTGTTTTCAAGTTTTTTCAACCAAATCAATCCAAAATCAACCATAGATAAGCCTGGGTCTTCAATTTTCTATGGCTCATATGAAGAAGATGGAGTAAAGGGAGAAGCAATACAAACTCTAGCGATTGTTTATATATATATATATATATATATATATATATATATATATATATGTATGTTTTAACATGGCCAAAGTTAAATACCAGGCCTTAACGAGGAGACCCAGTGAAATTTCTTGGGACAGTAAACATAGTAGTGTAATTGGAAGTGCTATGGACAAAATGTAATTATCTTGACTACGGATTTCTTGGTGTAATAATGTGATGCACGAAAAGAAAGATGAGTATAAACTAGCAATTAAGAAGTATATTGTTAGTTCTCAAACCACACACAAGTCTAAACGGATTCACAAGAAATAAAGTAACTTGTGACTAAGGTCATCAAAGATTGATAGTTGTGACTAAACTAATGTTGTAGAGTTTAAACAACTACATCTTTTTGGATAAACAGGAAATTTTATTCGTTAGATACTACTTAATAACAATCATTTGATCCATTGGATCACTACATAGTGATGATAATATATGCATGGCAGGGAGGTTACCAAGCTTAGATAGCTGCCTACAAATATTAATAGAAACATACTTAACATAAACATCGAGCACTTTGTCCGCCAGCATTCTGGTCGTTACATAAGGTAGTGGAATAACTAGACGATTAAATTTATTAACATTTGGGAACATAGTTGCTTTATTTGCCAAAAAATGAGCCACTTCATTTTCTTGACGGAAGTTATGCCGGATAACCACCATGTCCATTTGAGAAATTAGCCACCTGCAATTGTTAATTAATATAATTTATTACCTGTACTGTTGTGTCTGTTTCCACTTCAGAGAGCTTGTATTTCAGATGGGTAGATGTTCTTGAATAAGTTTTCATCTGTAATCACATTACCCATTCGCTACTGGAGTTTCTAAATGAGCCACCTACTCCACCATGTGTTTCTCCACCTTTGAAGGTGCCATCTATGTTGAGTTTGTACCATCCCCTTGGTGGTTTTGACCAACTTACCTTAATATGGATGCGTCTGTCTAGATTCATTTCTCGCTCCCTTAAGAATTTGTATTCAATAGCTTGATTAAGGACAAAAGTTAAGGAGACGACATTTGACGTGTTGTTGACATTGTTGTTGTTTCTAGTAATCCATAGGTTCCATATAATAAAAGGAAATAGGATACTCCAATGGACGAGTTTAGTGGGGATGTTTGGGTCTAAATCTCTAAGAGAGTCGAGCCAATTGCCATTATTAGAGATTATTTGGTTAATATTTATGCCTATGTTGTGCTACAATTCCTTTGCAATAGAGCAGTGTAAAAAGATATGTATTATACCTTCAGGTTCTTCTCTACAAACTGTGCACAATTCGTTTACATTCATACCAATGCTGTAGAGGTAATCCTTACATGGTAACCTATTATGATAGCATAACCAAAGGAAGAATTTAATTTTGTTTGGGCACTGAAGTTTCCAAATCCATTTAAAATTCTTCATGAGAGAAGTTTTGTTGTCAAGTAAGTTATCGGAAAACTTTGTTGTGAAGGTACACTTGTTGTTGATATCCCACATACAAATATTCAATGTATTTTCCGGGAAAAAAAAATGTAGTGGATGTTATCATTAAGATCATTAGGGATATTTAAGGATATGGCATCGAGATTCCATGCGTTATTTGATTGTATGTCCCTAATGGTAAGAGAGGTCTCATACTTGTTGAGAGGCCCAATGACATAGTGTTTGAGGCTTTTGTAATTAGGTATCCATCTAGTGTCGTAGATATTTAGGAAGGAGTTTTGTGCATGAACCATGAGATACCTTGATGACAAATGGACCATCCTTTAACAAGGCTTTTCCAACAAAAAGGAAGGTTAAGTTTTGAACAATTAATATATTTTTTGATAAAAAGGTTCGGTCAAATGGTATATGGGTTGTTGATCAAACGCTAGGCAAGACTAGTAAGAAGAACCAATTTTTTTAATTTAGCCCCCCATTGCCCTTATTATTAGTAATTATATCCCAACTAATAAGGTGCATTTGTTTTTTTGTTTCATTAGTACCCCATAGATTTATTTTTTAGATTTTGTCTATTGTTTTAAGAGTTTTTATAAGTAGGAGAATATACTGTATGTAGTACACTGATATGCTTGCAAGTGTGGATGGGAAAGAGTGGTTCTCCCAGCTATATTCATACAATTGGTGTTTCAATTAGAAAGTTTTCAGCGCATACTATCAATAATATGTTGATAGTCCTTTGGTTTGGGATTTTCATTTAGGATTGGGAAATCTAGATATTTTCGTAAAGGAGTTGTTGTACCCTATTTTATACTAGTCAAGATAGGATTCAACTTGTGGTTTGTCTATTGTTGATGAAAGAGAGTTGCCACCTAATATTTAAATTTATGTTCACTATAGCTCTGCAAACTAGAGAGATTACGGGTAAGAGTTTTTGTTCTTCTAGAAGAAAGATGTTAGGCACCCCCTTAAAATCTACTTGAGCTAGCTCCATAGGACTTAGACTAATTTTAAGGATTCAATTATTTATACTATGCTTAATTATTACTAATGCATGGCTTACTACATATTAAAGGGAGTTTATGTAAGACTTAGAAGGGGTGTAGGATTATAAAAGAGTTATTGAAGGTTAAGAGAGTTTTGAAAGTGGTGTATATTTTAAGGCTAGTAATTATTAAGTCAAGAAAGTGATTATCTTTGAAGAACAAATACTTGTACAATTTTTAGAAAATATACATAAGAGCAACGATTCCAAGTATACCTTGATTTTTCTTAAAATTCCGAAGAAGGCGAGTCTTTGAAAATTCATTTGAGTGATCATTCGTTACTGCTTTTCATGAAAATCTGATTTCATTCCTTATTAGTGAAAATCAGTACTTCTTTCCTAATTTTCTTTGAAAACGGGCTGCCGCTCTAATTAAGGACCCGAGCTTCAAAATCTTTAAGAAGTGTGCAAGATGAACATGTTATAATTAACAGGAGGCGAAGATTAATTACTAGCTATTTTCTTTTAAGTCCTATATTAGTTAAGGTTTGCCTATGTTTCATGTAATACTAGAGCATGAAAGTAAAGTACATAATCTAATATATGAGTGTTAAACACATGATAATATAATACGATAAGGCAACAAAGGTAGTAAACAAAAAATAATGAAAGCAGTAAGCTAAGATATAGAAATAATGAGCAGTAATGGAAGGAGTAAGGGAGAAGACTGGACTCTGAAAATTGGGCCCCAATAAGATCGACCTAGCAATAAAGGAGTGCGGCTAGTAGACTGGACTCTTCAAAGATGCAGCAAAGCTGGTTTGGGCTTGAGTTCCGTAGGAGCTCAGTAGGCCCAAATGTATACATGCCCAAAAAAGAATAGAAGAAGGTCATTAGAAGTATTCCCACATTCTCGACATATTCAAAACATTTATGACATGTACCTTAAACTAACAATTAGTACAAGAAAAAGTAATTAATACTGTGGGAAATTATATATTAATGTGGTGGTTCTACTTAGTACATAATTCACATTGAAAACCTTTCGTTGTCATTAAATATTAAACCCCCCAAAGAACTAAATGTGTCAATGAATTAAGGGCTAAGGAGGAAGCTCCACTTAAGGTCGATGTTCCCTTTGGATCCCCGACACTTCAAAGTTCCCAAGGGACTCAAGGCCCAGGGTAATGCTTGTGCCGAGGAGGGCAGCCCAACCTAGAGTCGAACTCCAATCCAAAATACCCTTAAATACTAACAACATATTTTTCTCGAGGGTTTAAATACTAATGTGGCCTTTTCAATGTAAACTAAATGCTATAGCATTGCCTACCACAAAAAATATTCTTTCACTCCTAACAAAAGAACATATAGTCTATTCTGGATTATCAAACACAAATCAGATGAATTCTAAGATCTGATTCTGAAACACATACAGGTGAGCATCATAATCGTATTACAAAAGCCTAAATTTAGGGAGAGTAATATTCCAAGAAAGGCAAAGCTATACCGCAACAACTCAGCATATACAGAGGGTACTAAGATATCTAGGACATGATCAACTTTCTCAATAGGTCCACAAATTTAAAGACTACAACAGGGAATCCCTAAGAGTCATACTCCTAATGGTATTAGCTTCAAACAAATCATCAAGTTCAGATAGTAATAGCAAAAGCTTTATGAGGCTTAGGGATTGGATTTGGTTTTAAAGTTAGCAGGAGAGCAAGAAATAAAGTAGTTTTGGACAAGATATATAATCAGGAACTAAGTAAGAATATGCAATATGTAACTTAAACACTTCAAATGTTTTCATGATCTTATGGAGACAAGGGAAACCTTACACGTTTATAAAATTGGATTAAGCATAACATGAGGGGAAATAGTTACAGATAAAGGGAAGGTATTGCATTAGAACATGTTAAACTTAAAATTAAGTCTGGGTTAGTAGACGATGATCATGCTTCTTTTTTACAAGTTATCACTTAACTAGGGCAGAGTAACTTAGTCCTTCTAAAAGACAAAATGCATGTCATCTTTTCATAGATGAATGACAACCCTAAAGATAAGAGATAGGAGACATGATACAGAGTAAGCATGCTGCTGAGGATGTTGACTAATCAAGAAAACAATTAAGTTCAGTCTAACCAATTAACAATCTTTAAATCAAAGAGAAATAAATAGGATTATGATCACATTATGAGGAAAGATAACATAGCTTTAACAAATGTGTACAATACGATTACCGAGAGAAGAGAGGAGAGGTATAGTTCAAACAAGATTAGGTCAACAACAACAACAAGCAAAATAAAAGACCAAAGTGGCAACTCAAAAACAGTCTAATAGACATAAGTAGGGAAGACAACATATAAACACTTAGAGTTCCTGCTTAAGGTTTAAAGGATAGAAGATATAAACTTAAAACCTTCATATTCATTAAATCATGGTTATCAGATAATAAGTTCAACTTTGAAAACTCACACACTACAGAGATGCAACATGCAAGGATAAAGGTTACTGTAGGCCAATAAAAGCTATTAGGTTCATGTGAACATGAACATATAATAACTTAAATGTGTATACTGTTGAAAACTCAAGAATTGAGATCAGCATGAAACAATTAATGATTTAATCAATCATTGATTAAAGACTCATAGCAAGACAACTAATCACAAGCAGATATTAAACTGACAGAACATAAACATTAACATACTGAACATCATATAGCAATTGTAATACTTAGTATCTAGCTAGCATGCTTATAGCATTAAAAAAAAAAAGCAAACAAAAGAGAAGAATGAGAGATGTGCTGACCTTTTTGCGGGCAGCAGACCAAACGAGAGCTCTTTTCAGTTGCTTAAAATTCCAGGAACCCCAAGTTTAGACCAACGATAGTACTCAGCAAAAGAAAAAGAAAACAGTAAAAAGACCTAAGGCTTGGAATCCTAAACTTAAAGGCTCTAGGGTTTCAACATATTCAAAATAATAGTGGAAAGTGATGAAAGATTTATTATGATTGCAAAATTGAGTGAAATCGGAAAGAAATAGAGGGAAAATCGTTTAGGTATTTACCTGAGAAGAGAAAAGGTAATCGATAAGGTACGAGGGACCGCTGGTCAGAACCCTAATACCTAGAGGTCACTGCATTTGACTTCTAGGTGTTGAATATCAACATTGAGTCCAGCTAACATCCCACACTCACCTTTGATTTGAAAAGACAGAGGAGGAGGTCTAGCGAGTTAAAATTCCACCATTTGGTATGACCTCTTCATATAGGGCTTTTGAAATCAAATGGCAAAAAAGGAAAGGAATGATGAGCTTTATAGTGTAGAGACAGAATGGAAGGCCATGCATGCCATGGATTTGAAAAGCCATGGTTGATTTGAAGTTTCATCTCCAGGTTAGGATTTTTGAATTTGGAGATTTGAATTTCAAAGGCGAAATGAGTAAGGATTCAGCGAGAATCCTGGGGTTAATGAAGGCAGAAGGGATGTTTTTGGGTGATTTGAGACCTTGCACTAATTTGTGCAACGTTTTCTTGACTTATAAGGGTGATGGGAGTTGAGAAAATAGTTTTTGAGAGAATCCTGGGGTTAATGAAGGCGGCAATGGTTTTTGAGTGAATGATTAGGTTTTGGGGTGTTTGACTGGTTGGTCTTTAAGTTATGAGTGAGAGATAGAACTTGGGGCATTGGATCATTAGATCAACGGCCCTGATAAATTTGGGGTAAAGTTTTTTTAGGAAGAATTTCAGTGTCTATTGGTTCCTGTAATCCAATGGTTAGGATTAAATGGTCTGAGTGTTTAGTGATTAAAGAGAAAATAGAGTGAAAATCGTGGGCCATTGATCAAAAAATAAACGGCAAAGATGACTTTGTATTTGTTCTATGAGTGAGAGAGGCAAGTGATATGGCACACTCTCATTGGCTAAGAGAGGGTGTCGTGGATCACCAAGGTGGAAAATGAGATGGGTGTTTGGATTGGGTCAGGTCAGAATTGGGCCTTTTATTTGGCTAAAAAACATTTAAATAGTAGCCACTTTGTCATTAGTTAAGGAATTACAATCGTAGCCTTTTGGTCTTTATCCTCTTTGAAATTAATTTAAATAAACTTAATTATATTCGATAAAATATAGTAAAATTATAGTTGTTAAATACTACTAAATATTGCAATTAATTGATTATTTGTAAAAATACTTCACTAGGTCATTAATTTTTAATTATTGAAATAGTAAACTAATTAACTATTTTAAGAAGTAATTTATTGAATTAATTACAGAACTTACGCATGAAAATTATTTTAATAATCCTAAAATGGTAAATATATTTGTAATTATATAATATTAATACTAAATGATTAATTTCAAAAACTAATACTGAATTAATTTGTAGAAATAGGTATTTATTGATAGAAAATATTTTCAAAAGATTTCATTGTAAATTATTAACATGAGTAAATTAGGCCCGCTACTGGGTTGGCTGTCCCCATAGCATTGTAGTTCGATCTGCTGCTAAGAAAAGTTCCACCCTGCAGTGTTTGTTCTTGCAAAACAAATGAAATACACGCATAATATTATATTATAATGCAAAATATATTAAGATGCGATGTAAATGATGTAGGAATGATGATGCCTGGCTACTAGCGAGCCGTTATTTAGGATTGGGATGATGGGTACTTGATCCTGACTCGATTTGTTAGCCGGGCTGTGTACCGTTCCGCAGCTGCGCTTGTTGGGAGGGTTGATTGGTAAAGTGTGTCTCAGCTTGTTAGGAGAGCTTTGCACTAAGAAATGTCTCCACTTGTCGGGAGCGCTTGATTTATAAAGTGCGTCTCCGCTTGTTGGGAGAGCTTTGCACTAAAATTATTCTTCGCTCGGGAGTGATTGATTAAAATCATAATCATGACCAAAGCTGCACGAACAAAAAGTTAAAAACATTCAAAGTAATGGAAAATGAAACAAAAGCAGGGCTAAGAGGTACTCTTGACTGCAAAGCTAGGATGCGGCCATCGATTGACAGAACATTGGTAACGAGGTTTGAGATTGTCTATTCCGATTTCCGTGATGACAAAGCAGTGCTGCAAATTGCTTTTGTTGGCAAAGTTTGTAGTTTTCTATAAACAAGGCTCTAGGTGGCGAAGCCAATGTTCGATTTGTACAAGGCGCTCCGATTGATTGAGCTGACTATTTGTTATATACAAGATTTTGATTGGTGAAGCCGACATTCGATTTTATACAAGACGCCGCAGTTGATTGAGCTGATAGTTTGCTATATACAGGACTTCCATTGGTAAAGCTGACGTGCGATTTGTAGAGGGTGCTCTGATTGATTGAGCAGGCGGTTTGTTAAGTACAAATTTCTGTATTGATTCTGAGGCACCTGCAGAGGATTCGAGAGTTAGCTTTAGCTGTACTAGAAAATTTTACATAAAAAGGAGGAGAGATAATCTTAGGAAAGTGGTGGATCGGTCATTTGCCCCAGTGCGGTCCTAGTGCTTCCATATTCCCTGTTGACCCTGCACTCAAAGAAAACTTTTTAGTGGGGGGGAGGGGGGTGGGAGTTGGTTTGCGTCGACCATAATGTTGGTTTGGCCCAACTTTTGACATGATTGCGCCACAGAGTTTGGGAGATGGAACAAATCACTGTATACACACAAAAACAAACACACACACACACACACACACACACACACACATATATATAGTTCTTTTAGAAAATATTTTGAAAATACTTGTTTCTTTTAAGGCAAATGTCTTCGTTCCAGATTATGACATGTTACAAAAAGTTCTCCATACGCGAACGTATTCCTTTGAGAACTTATCTTGTTGATGTCGATCTTCCGTGACGCCTCTGATAACGCGGCTACTTGCTGTTGCGACCGTGTCCTAATTAGAACTAATGCATTACAAAGGCTTTCCTAAGGTGATGACTGAACCCTTTCAGGTTGCCTACATTTCTGAAATGGAATCAGGTCTAACCATAGTTCGTGGGATGATGATAAAATTTGATGAAGATGATCGAGGCTGACTCATGCCTGCATATCCAAATAGAATCAAGTCGAAGCGTAGTTCGATTACAACAGATGCTAAATGATGAGATGAAGAACGAAAATGGCCGAGTCTGACTCAGATGTCCTACGTATCCAAGTGGAATCAGGCCAGAACATAGTTAAATTACAAAAGACGACTGAATCTGATGAGGATTGCCTACATATTCCTTTCTAAGGAAATCAGGTCGACGTAGTTCCTGAACAACGTACAAAAGTGATATTTGGTGTTTCTGTTACAAGAGAAAGGGGGGAAAGAAACCGAACCCTAGGTGGGTTGCCTACGTATCCCTCCGTGGGAAGTCAGGTTGAACGTACTTCTATTACATTACTAACTCTAACTCTATTTGTCTTCAGTCATAGTATCTCTTTATTACGTCTGAGTTGATAAGCTTCATGCTGACTCTTCCATCCATTTCTGCCAAGCTTAGAGCTCCACCCGACAGTGCTCAGTGAGCCACGTAAGTATCTTGCTAGTTTGGTGCAAACTTTCCTTTGGCTTCTTCTTGATGGGGAAAGATTTTCTTTAGAACTAACTGCCCCAGTGAAGTGGCGAGGCTTCACTCTTTGTTAAATGCACTGGCCATTCTGTTCTGATATAGCTGGCCATGACATACTGCATCCATTCTTCTCTCGTCAAAGAGCATGAGTTGTTCCTATCTGATCCGTATCCACCCTGAGTCATCCAATTTGGCCTCTTGAATGACTCTTAAGGACGGTATTTTGACCTTTACGTGTATCACCGCTTCAGTGTCGTACCAACATGTATGGCGTTGCTCCAGTGGATGTTCTCGTGGTAGTTCGGTAACCTAGTAAATCGAAAGGTAACTTCTCGTGCCATTGTCTATGATTGTCCACTATCTTTCGTAGTATCCTCTTGATATTCTTGTTAACTGCTTTCACTGCCTCATTCATTTGCAGTCTGTAGGCTATGGAATTGCGGTGGACGATTCTAAACTTCTCGCAAATTTCTCTCATGAGGTCGCTGTTGAGGTTAGCGGCATTGTCAGTGATGATAGACTCCAGTATCCCAAATCTGCAGACGATGTTGTTTCAAACAAAATCTGCCACTGCCTTCTTTATGACGGCCTTGTAAGTAGATGCCTTGACCCATTTGGTGAAATAGTCGATAGTTACCAAAATGAAACGATGTCCTTTTAATGCTGCGGGCTTTATGGGCCCAATCATGTCCATGCCCCAAGTGACGAACAACCAGGGCGAACCCATTACGTTTAACTCATTTGGTGGAACTCGGATGAAATCTTTGTGAATTTGGCACTAGTTACATTTTTGCACGTAGCGAATACTGTCACTTTTCATAGTATCCAAAACTATCTAGCTCTTAAAATATTCTTGTCTAAAATGAACCTGTTCATGTGAGATCCACACGTCTTCGCATGTATCTTTTCCAACAGTCTGGTGTCTTCGACGGCGTCTACACATCTCAGCAAACCTAAGTTTGGGGTCCTCCTGTGCAAGACTTCCCCGTTGAGGAAAAAGTGGTTTGCTAACCTCCTAAGGGCTTGCTTTTGACCATTAGTAGCATTCTCTGGGTACTTTTGGTCGCAAAGGAATTTCTTGATGTCGTGATACCATGGTTTACAATCCGGTTCTTCATTCACATGGAAGCAATAGGTATGTTGATCCCTGATCTCTACCTCGATAAGGTCGATGTAGTTCTTGTCTGGATATTGAATCATAGATGATAGTGTTGCAAGGGTTTTAACGAACTCGTTCTGAATCCTGAGGACGTGCTTGAACTCAATCTTTGTGAACTTCTTGCACGGCTCCTTCACGAAGTGCAGGTACAGTAGTATCTTGACATTCTTGGTAGACCATTCTCCTTGGACTTTGTGTATCAACAAAAATTAGAATCTCCTATGACCAAAAGTTCTTTGATGTTCATGTCAACTGCCATCCTGATTCCAAGGATGCACGCTTCATATTCAGTTATATTATTGGTACAAGGGAATCTTATCTTTGCCTATGCTAGGTAGTGCTGTCCGGATTCCGAAATCAGGACTGGCCCAATCCTGACTCCTCCTCTATCAAAAAACATTCTCTAGTACTTCTTCATCAGGGAAATACGTGGTAAGCGGTTCGTAATCTCCATCCACTAGATTCTCACTGAGATGGTCAGCTAAAGTTTGTCCTTTGATAGCCTTCTGAATTATGTACACAATGTCAAAGTCGCTGAGGAGAATTTGCCATTTAGCTATATTTCCGGTAGGCATTAGCTTTTGAAACATGTACTTGAGCGGGTCGAGCCGAGATATCAGATGCGTAATGTATGCTGATATGTAATGACTTAGCTTCTGAGCAATCCAAGTCGGAGCACAACAACTGCGCTCTATTAGGGTACACTTGGCCTCGCACGGTGTGAATTTCTTGCTTAAGTAGTAGATGGCTAGCTCCTTTGTCCTAGTTTCGTCATGCTGCCCCAACACGCAGCCGAAGACTTTGTCCAAGACTGACAAATAGAGTAACAATGGTTTCCCTGGTTCCGGGGGAACCAACACTGGCGGGTTTGAAGATATTCTTTAATCCTGTCGAAGGCTTTCTTGCACTCCTCCTTCCATTTCGTGGCGGCATCCTTCTTTAGCAGCTTGAAAATGGGTTCACAGATTACTGTGGAATGGGCTATGAAACGACCGATGTAATTCAATTTTCCCAGGAAACTCATGACATCTTTCTTGCTCTTTGGGGGTGGTAATTCCTAGATGTCCTAGACTTTTGATAGATCCAGTTCTATCCCCTTCCTGCTTATAATGAAACCCAATAGTTTCCTAACGGGGACTCCGAACGCTCACTTTGCCGGGTTAAACTTCAAACTGTACCTTCGCAGGCGTTCGAAAAATTTCCTCAAGTCATCCAAGTGCTCTGAACTTTTTCGAGACTTTATGATGACGGCATCCACATACACTTCAATCTCTTTATGGATCATATCGTGAAAAAGGGTCACCATGGCCCTCATGTAGGTGACGCCTGCGTTCTTTAGACCGAACGAAATAACTCTATAATAGTAGACTCCCAAGGCATGGTGAAAGCTATCTTCTTTGTGTCTTCCTTGTGCATTAAGATTTGATGTATCTAGCGAAATAATCCACAAATGACTGCAGTTCATGCTTCGCCCAGTTGTTGATGAGGACGTAGGTGTTTGGCGGAGGGGAATCATCCTTTGGACTAGCTTTGTTGAGATCTCGATAGTCCACACATATTCTGATCTTTTCGTCTTTTTTGGGCACTAGGACTATGTTTTCAACCCAGCTTGGATAGTTGGTGACCCTTACTACATTGGATTCTATCTGTTTGGTCAATTTTTCTTTTATCCTCAGACTTAAATCAGTTTTGAACTTTTAGGCTTCTGCTTGACCGGCGGTCTGGTAGGGTGAGTGGGCACGATGGGAGACAATGTCGGGGCTTAATCCTAGCACGTCATCATAAGACCACGTGAACACGTCGACATACTATTGGAGGAGCTCAACCATTTTACCTCCTGCTCGGCTTTTAGGTGAATGTTGATTCTGGTTTCTTTTACATCTTCCTCGCTTCCAAGATTGACCACTTCCGTTTCCTCGAGGTTGGATTTTTTCTAACTCTCCAGCTATTCGATCTCCTGCGCCAGATTGTCTAGCATCATACTCTCGTCATATTCCTCGTAATTCGGGTCGTTGCGCTTAGTGGTTTCATTATATGTCATAATTGCGGAATGCGGTTTTTTATAGGTTTGGTTACTAAAATGAAAAACTAAGTGTAAATAAATAGGTAAAATGAAGTTGCGATATTTAGGAAAATGATTCTTTTATTTCATCAAAAGGGGAACGTCTTAAGCGTTAACAAGAGGCAAATGACAAAAAGGTACAAACAAAATACATGCCTAAATTGACCGTGTTCTTTTCAAAAGAAAACTTTTACAGTTCCATACTACCAAGACTCCCAACAAACCAAAGATGGACCGGCGGTCCAATGCTGCAGCTCTTCCCTTAGTTCGGCATCCCTGATAGTCGGTGTCTTGATGTCAGTTCCTTCATAGCATTCTTCAATCATATTCACAAACAGCTTTCCTATCCCTTTGATTATATCATCTTCGGGTACTGAACTCTGTCCCGGATTTGCAACATGCTCGGCACAAGAACCTTTTTCCCGGAGCTAATGGTGCGAGCTTTTCCTTCCGGAGGCTGATATCATATGCCAGCCCTTCCTTTCTGCCCATTATGTTCAATGGGCTATGTGATTCCATCTGACTTGGATCCCAACCCTGTTCCTGGCCTGTATCAATACTTCATCATCTCCCTCATAGCCATCTTGGATCTATACGGCAACTGCATTCCCAAAATTTTGTTCAGTCTTCTCCATCTGAATAGTTTGCGTGATTCTCACAGAGTGGAAAGCAACTCTGTCCAGCCCTTCAAATGGGACATCATACTCCAAATAGGCGGAGTAACCCTACTCGCTATGAACCATGATCTCTTGACATCCCCACTCAAATTTTATGCATGTGTGCAAAGTAGATGGCATGACCCCTACCATATGTATCCAGGGCCTGCCCAGCAGCAAATTACAGGAAGAGGAGATGTCCATCACTTGGAACAACACTGGAAAATTGACCGGTCCAATTCCTAAAGCTAGATAAATTTCTCCAATAACATCTTTTTGTGAACCATCAAAGGCTCTCACCCTTATGTGGCTTTCCTTGACATCCCTCAAATGAATTCCTAACTCCCACAGGGTGGAGAGCAGACAAATGTTGACTCTTGACCCTCCATCAACTAGCACTCGGCACACCACTATGTCCCACCATTTGATAGTGATGTGAAGAGCCTTGTTGTGACTTGCACCTTCGACAGGAAGTTCGTCTCTTCTGAAAGTGATCATGTTTGCTTCGACCATTTTCCCTATTGTCGCAACCAACACCTCACTGGTGGTGTTACTTGGTACATTTACCCTACTTAGTACTTTCAACAGTGTGTCCTTATGACTTTTAGAGCTCATTAATAGATACATGATAGATATCTGTGCTGAAGTTTTCTTCAACTGCTCTTCCACAAGATAGTCTTAGCTTGACATTCTTTTCCTAAACTCAGCGGCTTCAGGGTCTATTATGTTCCTTCTTGGAATTTGTTCCCTCCCGGGATTTCCTCGATTGACATCTTTAGGGGCTTGACATCTTCCAGACCTAGTCATACCATGGGCTATGCAGAGCCTATCATTTTGGCCTTTCCTTTTTGCTGGTATGTCCATGGGATAGTTTTATATTCCCGATCTTCTTCGTCTCTATTAGCATCGATAGGTTGCTGCAGATAGGTTTAAACCATCACCATAGGCCTTAATTGTACTGTAGGGATCCTCGGCTTCTGCATTCCCTATAGTGACAATTGTTCCCTTCAGGTCATATTCTTCATATAATGTTATCATGTTAGATCCCTGGTTTCAATGATTTGGCAGTGGGTTGCGATTCGCATTAGGTGGTGGCGGAGTGCACTGAATGGCTCTGCTCTTGATCAGGGTTTCAATTTATTTTTAAACTTGAAACAATCTTCAGTATCATGCCCATGTACAATAGAATGATACACGCATCTTTTGGCATTAAAATATTTGGAGGGATGTTCAGGAACCCTTCCCTCGATTGTGTGTATCAATCCTGCTCTTCTCAACCTTTGAAAGAATTAGGCCAGAGGCTCAGCAATCGGGGTATAATTTTTAGGTCCCCTATTTTCAAAGTTGGGACGAGGGCGTGGTGCATATGCAGGTCAGTTCCGTCGAGTAGTGGTTTGGACAAGAGCATATGGCCGTTATGGGTTTTGGTTTTTGTTGGCTCGAGAGTGTTGTATGGTATTTGAGGGTGGTAATATGACTGGGTATTATAGACTAGAGCATAGGTGGGTGGAGGTGAGTGGTTTTTTTGGGGAATAAGAGGTGCTTATGTGAGGTGGGATGGTTTGGTAGTAAGAGACGACTGTTGAGACCTCCTATTTCTTCTTCTTTCCGCTACCGATTGACCCTGACTGGATAGCCTTGCTGGCCGCTTGCAGTGCTGCAATGGATTGTACTTTACCATATTTTATGCCCTCCTCTAAGAAATCTCCCATATTGACCAGCTCGGGAAGCTTTTGACCAATCATTCCCGTCATCTTTTCACAGTATATTCCCTCCTGGGCTCTGATGAAATACTTGGTTAGTCACTATCATCCAGCGGTGGTTGCGCCCTAGCAACCTCTAACCTCTACCATTGTGCGTATTCTTGGAACGAATCAGATGGTTTTTGCTGTAGGTTCACCAGTGCGAACCGATCAGGAGTGATTTTTGTATTGAATCGAAAACGATTCATGAAGTCTTCCGCCATAACTTTTCAAGTTCTCCAATTTCGCGGGTCCTGTCGGGTATACCAGGTGAGTACTTCTCCCGTCAAAATTCTTATAAATAATTTCATTCTTAGCTTCTCGTTCCTTCCCACTCGGACTAACTTGTCATAATATGCCCTCAAATGTACATAAGGGTCCCCCGTTCCCTCGAAAATACCGAACTTTGAGGGTTTGTACCCTACTGGCATATCAAGATCTGGATGAATACCCTAATCCTCGTAGTCCAAACTCTCACTTCCTGGGGCAACTTGAAGACTCTTCATTTGCCTTCTCAACATTTGCAACTACTTAAATACTGACTCTTCTTCCTTACATCTGGCTTCTCTTTCCATCTCGGCGTATTGGTCAATCTTATAAGGCACCCTAACCATGACTGGTGCTATAAAGGTAGGTTCAGAAACGGCATATACAGGGGGAACGTACAGCTCATGGGTGGTGGCATGTGCCACAGGTATGTGCTGGTTAGTGGTGAAAGTGACTCCGTCACAAGGAGGGGTAGTTGCATTAGTGGTAATAGGCGGGTTCTGTGATGTATGAGGGTATTGTGGTACGTAAGGAGTGTGAACAGAGGGATTTATGGGTTAGCGAGAGTTACTTGAGATATGACTTGAGTGGTGGGGGTTGAAGTTGGGGGTATTGTTGCTTTGGCGTGATATATAAGTGAATCCAAAGAAGGAAATCTAGGTGGCTGAGGAAGTGTTGTAACGGCCAGGTGCGCGAATTATCTAATATGTTGTACCTCCTCCCTTAAGGACTCCATTTCCTGGGCCATCATGGCCACGTGTTCATCATTCCTAGTGCTGTCTTTTCCCCTCGATCGCCCCAGGCTGTCGGCTATGACCTAAGCATGTTCAGTTTGGTCTTCTACGGCGGACATCTTTTCCTTTGACCTTGGATTGTATGGTGGTTACGCTAGTTTTGATCGACACAAACCATGTTTCTTTCTTTTTGGTTAATAATAAGGTAAAAGAAAATAAGAAGAAGGAAAGCAAAGAAGCAAGAGTCAGTTTCTTCATTTATATAAGCAGGAAATCATATAAAGCAGATAATGATCCGTGCATTATAGCAAGAACGTTCCTCTAATTCGCAGAGACCTCTCATTTATGAAGGTAAGCCTAATTCGCAGATATTTGACAAACATTTAGACTAGACACATTTAGATCCGAAGCAATTTATTTTCATTGATAATTTGGGCTGATACAAGTGAGACTAAGGGTTACATCATTGTTTCATCGAATTGTCTGGGCTTGGACAATTTGCCCTTTTTGGAAAGTAAAAGAGAAAATTAGGGATAAAGGTACAAAGTAGGAAAGAGGAGAAATCAACCAACTCTAGCAACCATCCCCTGAGTCGTTTCCAATGTCCTCTCTTCTTCTGGCTCCTCTTCTGGATCCTCTTCTGGGTCTTCCTCAAACTCCTCCTCATCAATGTTGAATTCAGATTCCTCCTCCGGATCTTTTTCTAGTTCTGTGCTTGACTCTACCTGGATGCACTCCATTACCCCATCATCATCTTCAGCAGGTGGCAACATGTGGTCAATGGATCTTGGGACCACTTGACGATGCATTGAAGTGGTCACAAGATAATGCTTAGGATCTCATGGTAAATCTGCAAAGGAACCACTGCGTCATCTAACCAAGCTATACCTTCTCTGCTTGGGCGAGCCTGTTCTCTTTCTTCATTATTCCAGACATAATACTCGGGAGTACACCATGAGTTGTGACACATAGGCATTGTTACCAAGTCATTCCACTCTTCTTGCAGTCTCCTTAGGAAATTAGAATCTGGCCATTGTAGTCAACCTTGTATAGAATTGTCCTTGTCCACAGAGGCACATCTTAGATCATCCCGAATTGCCTGAGGACCCGCAGGGGTGAGTATTGTTGAATTCCTTCCAGTCCGATCAACTCAATGAAGTATTTCTGAGGAGTCCTCAAGATTGCCCTTCCACCTAACCAAGAGAGTTTCTAGTTGATCTATTCTCCTGTCAAATTGGTCAGTGTTTCCCTCTATTCTTCTTGCCCATGTGGGGAGATCCAGTGTCTCATTATTTCATTGTGGCTGTGGATCATATTGCTGACACCCATGAAGTAGTCGATGGTGGCCTCTCGCTGGAAGAAGTGTTCAGTAGCCCAAATCTGAAGCAACAAGTTACAAACCTTTAAGTAATCATATCCTCGTGCACGTGCAAACAAAGCTCTTTTATCTCAGCTAACACCATCGGCACCAAAGTAGCTTGAAGATTGCCGCGGAAGGTTGCCAGGACCACTGGTAGCAGGTTGACGTTGAAACGACCCCTTCGCCGTGGGAAGAACAATAATCCCAACAGTGCCATTGTGAAAGTGATAGGCCTAAGACTCTCCCATGTCACCCGGTCACATTGAAACTCCCCTAAATACCATTCATAGCTTTTATGGTGCCCAAACCTGTCGAACATCTAGTCGAGGATCACCAATCCGTCCTTGATACTTCTGAGGCTTTTGCTATTGGTAAGACCCAAAGCATCCAAGAACCTAAAGCCGGCATAGTAACTGGAAATACTGGCTTTCTTCTGTTGAACTGCAGCTCCGTGAAACTTGTGACTTCTTTCAATGTTGGTAACAACTCACAGTCGACAAATTTGATCACCACCTTAGCCGGATCCCAAAAGTCTATCAACAGGCGAGTGAGCACCTGTCTGCTCAGAGTCAATGCAGTTAGTGCCCCAGGTGCGTTTGAACCTCATCTCCGTGTTCCCGACGAATATTCTTCCACCACTGTTTCAACTGATGTGGTGCTTCCATTACCATGTTGATTTCAGGGATGTTTTGATTGATTTCCATTTTCTGAGGAGGGTAAAATAAAGATATTTGGGTAAGTGTTTGCTTCAGATCCTTAAGTGTCTTGTCGTATTTTTTTTGTCTTTCCACAAAAGTTATGTGGGGGGCGCGTGACCCATTGATATCAGGGTGGCTTTCCTAATTGTGTATCAGTACCAGGGACTGACTTACCTAAGGTTTATGCAGTATGACCTATTTTACTAGAGTAGAGTGTTTCCTAGATTTGAATTGGACTAAAGATTGCGAGAAGTTATGTTAGTTGACCTGACAAAGCCATTCTCTGAAACTAGAAAGTTTTGAAAAGAAGGTTCAGAGGGATGTAAAAGACAACCCTCGCATGCCATTGTGTGTGATAGTGTACGGCCAAGAATCGATTGGAAGAAATGTGATGACAGTGTGTATAAAGTAGTAACAAACAAAGGTGTAGCAGCAATAAACATGGTGATCATAAAGAGAAAATAATTATAAAGAGCAAATAAAGCATGTAAGCATGTAATTGCAATTTCAAATATAATAAAAGCAAGGTATAAATAAATCTAGAGGCCAAATTAGTCTAAGTCTGCTAAGGTCAAAACCTAAGTTTGATATCCCCAGCTTGAGTCGCCATGTTGTTGCACCCTATTTTGCACCAGTCAAGACAAGATTCAACTTGTGATTTCGTTGTTGTTGATGAAAGAGAGTCACCACCTAATATTAAAAGGTATGCTAGGATACTTATTTAATTACTAAGTTCTATTAATTATAGGTCTGCAAACCGGTGATATTATTGGTAAGGGTTTTTGTTCTTCTAGGGAAAGGTGTTAGGCCCCTTAAAATCTACCTGAGGCAGCTCCATAAGACTTAAAATAATTTTAAGGACTCAGTTATTTGTACTATGCTTAATTATTACTAAGGAATGGCTTACTACATGTTAAAGGGAGTTTATGTAAGACTTAGAAGGGTGTAGGATTATAAAAGAGTTATTGGAGGCTACGATAGTTTTGAAAGTGGTGTATATTTAAGGCTTCTAATTATTAAGTAAAGAATGTGATTCTCTTTGAAGAAGAAATGCTTGTACAATTTTTAGAAAATATACACATGAACAGTGATTCAAAGTGTACCTTCTTAAAATTCTAAATAAGGCGAGTCTTTGAAAATTCATTTGAGTGATCGTTCGTTACTGCCTTTCATGAAAATCTAGTTTCATTCCTTGTTAGTGAAAATCAGTGATTCTTTCCAAATTTTCTTTGAAAACAGGCTGTCGTTTTAATTAAGGGCTTGACCTTCAAAATATTTAAGAAAAGTAAATGTGCAATATGAACAAGTTATAATTAACAGGAGGCGAAGATTAATTATTAGATATTTCCTTTAAAATCCTATATAAGTTAAGGTTTGCCTATGTTTCATGTAATATTAGAACATGAAAGTAAAGTACATAATCTAACATATGAGTATTAATAAAGAAAATAGTAAAGCTAAGCCATGGAAATAATGAGCAGCAATGAAAGGAGTAAGGGAGAAGACTGGACTCTGATGATTGGGCCTCAATAAGATAGGCCTAGCAATAGAGGAGCGCGCTAGCAGACTAGACTCTTCGAAGATGCAGCAAAGCCGATTTGGGTCTGAGTTCCTTAGGAACTTTGCAGGCCCAAATGTATACATGCCCAAAAAAGAATAGAAGAAGGTCATTAGAAGTATTCCCATATTCTCAACATATTCAAAACGCTTATGACATGTACTAACAATTGGTACAAGAAAAAATAATTAATACTATGGGAAGTTATATATTAATGTAATGGTTCAACTTAGCACATAATTCATATTGAAAATTTTTCATTGTCATTAAATATTAAACCCCCCAAAGAACTAAATGTGTCAATGAATTAAGGGATAAGGAGGAAGCTCTACTCAAGGTCGATGCTCCCTTTGGATCCCCCGACACTTCGAAGTTCCCAAGGGACTCAAGGCCCAGGCAATGCTTGTGCCGGGGAGGCAACCCAACCTATAGTCGAACTGCACTCCCAAATACCCTTAAACACTAACAACATGTTTTCCTCGCGGGTTTAAATGTCAATGAGGCCCTTTCAATGTAAATTAAATGCTATAGCGTAGCCTACCACAAAATATATACTTTTCCTCCTAACATAAGGACATATATTCTATATTGGATTACCAGACACATATCACATGAATTTTAAAGATCTAATTCTGAAACACATACAGGTGAGCATCATAAGCATATTACAAAGGCCTAATTTAGGGCGGAGTAATATTCCAAGAAAGGCAAACGATACAATAACAACTCAGCAAATATAGAGGCTTCTAAGATATCTAGGACATGATCAACTTTCTCAATAGGTCCACAAATTTACAGACTACAACATGGAATCCCTAAGCATCATACTCCTAATGGTATTAGCTTCAAACAATCATCAAGTTCCGATAATATCAGCAAAGAGCTTTATGATGCTTAGGGATTGGATTTGGTTTTAAAGTTAGCAGGAGAGCAAGGAATAAGGTAGTCCTGGACAAGATATATAATCAGGAACTAAGTAAGAACATGCAGTAGTTAACTTAAACACTTCAAATGTAGAAATGATCTTATGTAGACAAGGGAAACCTTACACGTTTATAGATTTGGATTAAGCATAACATGAGGGGAAAAAGTTATAGATAAATGGAAGGTATTGCATTAGAACATGTTCAACTCAAACTTAAGTCTGGGTTAGTACACGAATACAAAGATGTCATTCTTCTTTTTGACAAGTTATCACTTAACTAGGGCGGAGTAACTAAGTCCTTCTAAAAGACAAAATGCATGCTAACTTTTCAAGGATGACTGACAACCCTAAAGATAAGAGATAGGAGACATGATACCAAGTAAGCATGCTGCTGAGGCTGTTGGCTAATCAAGAAAACAGTTAAGTTCAGTCTAACCAATTATCAGTCTTTAAATCAAAGATAAAGAAACAGGATCATGATCACATTATGAGGAAAGATAACATAGCTTTAACAGATGTGTATAATAGGATTATTGGGAAAAGATAGGAGATATTTTGTTCAAACAAGATTAGGTCAACAACAACAATAAGCAAAATGAAAGACCATAGTGGCAACTCAGAAATAGTCTAACACACATAAATAGAGAAGATAACATATAAACACTCATAGTTCTTACCTAAGATTTAATGGATAGAAGATACAAACTTAACACTTTCAGATTTATTCAATCATGGTTATTAGATAATAAGTTCAACTTCAAAAACTCACAATCTACAGAGATACAACAAGCAAGGAGAAAGGTAACTGCAAGCCAATAAAAGCTATAAGATTCATGTGAACATGATCATATAATAACTTAAACATGTAGACTGTTGGAAACTCAGGAACTAAGATCAGCATGAATCAATTAATGATTTGATCAATCATTGATTAAAGACTCATAGCAAGACAACTAATCACAAGCTAATATTAAACTGATAGAACATAAACATTAACATACTGAATATCATATAGCAATTGTAATACTCATGATCTAGCTAGCATGGTTGTAGCATTCAAAAAAAACGAACGAAAGAGAAGAATGAGAGATGTGCTCACCTTTTTTGTGAGCAGCAAACCAAACGAGAGCTCTTTCAGTTGCTTAAAACCCCAAGAACCCCACGTTTAGACTAGCGATAGTACTCAACAAAAGAAAAATGAATTGTAGGAAGGCCTAAGGCTTTGGAATCCTAAACTTTGTAGCGCTTGTGTGTGTGTTTCTCTTCAGTGTTAGGTGGTTGGTTCGTGTTGTTCGTTGTGTGTTTGGTGAGAACATTAAAGGCTTTATTTATAGTGCCATTAAGGCTGTAGGGTTTCAACAGATTCAAAATAATAGTGGAAAGTGATGAAAGATTAATGATGATAGCAAGATTGAGAAAAAACCAGAAAGAAACAGAGGGAAAATCGTTTAGAGATTTACCTGAGAAGAGAGAAGCTATTCGATGAGGTGCGTGGGACTGCTGGTCAGAACCCTAATACGCAGAGGTCATTGCATTTGACTTTTGGGTTTTGAATATCAACATTGAGGCCAGCTAACGTCCCAGACTCAACTTTGATTTGAAAAGGCAGAGGAGGAGGTCTGGCGAGTTGAAATTTCACTATTTGGAATGACCTCTTCAAATAGAGTTTTTGAAATCGAATGGAGAAAAAGGAAAGGAAATAATGAGCTTCGTAGTGCAGAGACATAATGGAAGGCCATGTATGCCATGGATTTGAAAATTCCATGGTTGATTTGAAGTTTCATCTCCATGTTAAGGTTTTCGAATTTGGAGCTTTGAATTTAAAAGGCAAAATGAATAAGGATTCAACAAGAATCCAAGGTAATGAAGGTAGAAGGAACATTTTTTAGAGTGATTTGAGACCTGCACGAACTTTTGCAAGGTTTTCTTGACTGATTAGGGTGATGGGAGTTGAGAGAATAGAGAGGAAAGGGGAAATGAGGCGATAATGGTCTTTGAGTGAATGATTAGGGTTTGGGGTGCTAGACTCGTAGGTCTCTAGGTTAAGAGTGAGAGATAGAACTTGGGCCGTTGGATCATTAGATCAACGACCCGACTTGCCGTTTTAAGAATTTATGCCTCGTTCAGCGACTTAAGATCTCGAGCAGCTTTGTAATGCGTATTATAACTTGTTTGTGTGGTTGAGTTTGGTTTCGGACGATTCGGGATCAAATTGAAAGATCAATTCTTATTTTAGAAGCTAAAAATAAAAAGAGTTGATCGGAGTTGGATTTTGGAGCACATGACTCCGGAATGAAAATTTGATGATGTTAATAGCTTCGTATGGTGATTTCGTACTTAGATGTATGTCCGGATATGAACTTGAAAGTCCATAGGACAACTCGACGCATATTGGCCAAAGTGGGAAATGCGGTCTCATATGTGGTCGCATTTCCACAATGCGAGCCGCATATATCAGAAATGCGGTCTCATATGCGGTCGCATTTTTATAATGCATACCGCAAACCATACCTCACACTGAATGCGGTGAAGGCTAGGATTACAATCTGCGATGGCCATATCAATAATATGGACCGCATGTCTAGTATGTGACAGAAATGCGGTTGCATTTTAAACGTGAAAGGGGCGGTTTTGTCCTGATTTTTTACCCTTCATAAATAAAAATCAGTAACCATTGGTTATGTAAAATCCACTGTCGTTACCATCTAAGAAACATATCCAAAACACCCTTAAATCACAGCAAAATCAGCCTAAAAAATATGTCCAAATGAGACTTGCTTGGACAGATTCTTAAAAATGGGGGTTTCAGCCATTTTAACATACTTGGAGCTATGGAGCTCGGATTGAAGCGAATTTTGAGGCGACTTTCGGGAGATTTTCAAGGGAAACATCAGGGTAAGTGTTCTTAACTAAATTTTGGTCAAATTACCCCAGTATATCGCTATTTTTAGTATTTAATTGGTGATTTAAGTTGGAAAAAATTGTGAAAATCCTTAAGTTTAGATTAAGATTTGGAGGTCGATCCGATGTCGAATTTCGATAATTTTGTATGGTTGAACTCATTGGGAGATAAGGAACCCGTTGATGTGGAAATTTCTGGGCTTCGAGAAGTGGGCCCGGGGTTCGGATTTTGCTAATTTTGGAATTTCTTGGTATTTTCGATTGTTTTTGTTTGGGCTTTGTCCACTTAGCATATTGTGACGTATTCGTTCTGATTTTGGATAGATTCGACGCACGTGGAGGCCAATTCGAGGGGCAAAGGCGTCACGGGCCAGGGATTTAGCCGGTTCGAGGTGAGTAGTGATTGTAAATGATGTTCTGAGGGTTTGAAACCCCGGATTGTACATCGTAGTGCTATATTGAGGTGAGACACGCGCCCGATGATGAGCATGGGGTCGTTTACTACTGGGGATTGTGACTTGTTCCGTCCCGATTGATGATTTTTACCGCGTATTTGATTGAAACTTATTTGTTATCATCAAGATTTAGGCTGATTGCCATATTTGGGCTTCGTGCCAATTATTCGAACCCTTCGGGGATTTTATCACTGTTTCCTCACTATTTTGACTTATTACTTGAACTCAGTCTTGCTGTTTTTGCTGTTTTACAACTCAGCCACTTTTACTCAGTTTTGAGACTTAAATAATATTTTAATGATGTTTTTGGGCTGAGAACTACTATATTACTATGCCCGAGGGGCTTGTGATGATTTTCTGACTGAGTGCGGCCGAGGGCCAGATGTGAGGATCTATTGAGTCATATGAGGCCGAGGGCCTGAGATACTTTATATGCCACGAGGTGGCTTGTGACTGATATGAAGCCGAGGGCCTGAGATACTTTATATACGCCACGAGGTGGCTTGACTGATATGAGGCTGAAGGCCTAGATTTGATGCCACGAGGTGGCTTGATATTGCGCTTGGGCCGTAAGGGGCCTCTTCCGGAGTCTGTACACCCCCATGAGCGCGGGTACCCATTGTAATGTGAAATATAGCCCGAGGGGCTGATATTGTACTATGTGATAGGCCGAGGAGCTGATACTGTTCCATGTGATAGCCCGAGGGGTTGGTATTGTTTTGAGATTTTAGCGCGAGGGGCTGATATTGTTCTGTGATATTGCCCGAGGGGCGAATTTGTTGATACTGAGCCCGAGGGGCGATCTTCTATTTCTCTTTTATTTTACTTCACATTATTTACTTGAAATTTTTTTTACATGTTTTACCAGTTGAAAAGAGGTTTTACTCTATTTCTCACTAATTTACTGTTTCAAATGATGTTTTATTGCTTCATTATAAAATGCCTTGTGCTTTACGTGCTTTCTTACTTTCAGTCGTTATTTATATTTATTACTCATTGAGTGGGAGTACTCACATTACTCCCTGCACCATGTTTGCAGATTCAGGCGTTGTTGGTTCCGCTAGGGAGTGCTGACTCCTCCCGTCCAAGCGGTGATTCAGAGACTATGAGGTAGTTGTTGGCGTCCACAGCCCTGTATCTCTCTTATCTCTCTGTTTCCATGCTCTTCAAACAGTTGTGCTAGATATTGTATTTAGTAGACTTGTTATCAAGATCCATAGTTGCTCATGACTTGTGGCACCCTATTTTTGGGCTGTGTCGGGGTAGTTAGCTATATTTCCGCGAATGATTTCTATTGAACCATGCTTATTTTGTTTTCTTGTAAATTAATTTCTTAAAATGAGATTTTGGTTAAATTGGCTGGCCTTTTCTTCACGAGAGGCGCCATCACGACCGGGTTCGGGGTTAGGGTTGTGACAGGTTGGCAGAGCCTAGGTTACATAGGTCTCACGAGTCATGAGCAGGTTTAGTAGAGTCTCGCGGATCGGTACGGAAACGTCTGTATTTATCTTCGAGAGGCTGCAGAACCATTTAGGAAAAACTTCATATTCTTGATATCCTTATCGAGGGCCTGAGATACTTTATATGCCACGAGGTGGCTTGTGACTGCTATGAGGCTGAGGGCCTAGATTTGATGCCACGAGGTGGCTTGATATTGCGCTTGGGCCGTAAGGGGCCCCTCCCGGAGTCTGTACACCCCCAGTGAGCGCGGGTACCCATTGTGATGTGAAATATAGCCCGAGGGGCTGATATTATAATATGTGATAGCCTGAGGTTTTACTTGGTTTCTCACTGATTTACTGTTTTCAAATGATATTTTATTGCTTCATTATAGAATGCCTTGTGCTTTACGTGCTTTGTTACTTTCAGTCGTTATTTATATTTATTACTCACTGAGTCGGAGTACTCACATTACTCCCTGCACCATGTTTGCAGATTCAGACGTTGTTGGTTCCGCTCGGGAGTGCTGACTCCTCCTGTCCAGGCGGTGATTCAAAGACTACGAGGCAGTTGTTGGCGTCCGCAACCCCGTATCTCTCTTATATCTCTGTTTCCATGCTCTTCAAACAGTTGTGCCAGATATTGTATTTAGTAGACTTGTTATCAGGATACATAGTTGCTCATGACTTGTGACACCCTGTTTTTGGGCTGTGTCGGGATGGTTAGCTATATTTCCGCGAATGATTGCTATTGAACCATGCTTATTTTGTTTTCTTGTTAATTAACTGCTTAAAATGAGATTTTGGTTAAATTGGCTGGCCTTGTCTTCACGAGAGGCGCCATCACGACCGGGTTCGGGGTTAGGGTCGTGACACTGATAAATCAGGGATTAAAGATTTTTAGGGCCGTATTTTGGTATCGGTTTCTTGTAATCCAACGGTTAGGATTAAATGGTCTGAGCGTTTAGTAAATAAAGAGAAAATGGAGTGAAAATCGTGGGCCATTGATTTTCAGTGAGTGAGAGAGGCGAGTGATGTGGCGCGCTCTCATTGACTAAGAGAGGGTGTCGCGGATCACGAATGTGGCAAATGAGATGGGTGTTTGGACTGGGTCAGGTCCGATGTAACGATCCGATCAGTCATTTTACTTTCTAGAACCCTATTCCCCTAAATAAGACTCCTCGTATGTGCTTTTTCTGTTTTATGACTTGCGGGGATGGTTAATTTAGGACTTGGAAGGATTCAGATTGAGATCAGAACCGTCAGTTCCTTAAGGTTGGGAAAAGGGCTAAGTTTGACTTTGGTCAACGTTTTGAGCAAACAAACTCGGGATTAGGATTTGATGGTTCCAATAGGTTTGCGTGATAATTTCGGACTTGGGCGTATGTTCGGATCGGAATTTGGATGACCCGGGGGCGTTTTGGCCCTGCGGAGGCGCATGTGCGAAGAAGGCCATCGTATGAGCGGACTGAGGACGCAGGTGCGATGTACGCACCACAGAAGCGGTCTTACAGAAGCGAGCCGCTGGTCATAGTCGCGAGGGAGCCAGCTGAGGGGAAGGACTGCATCTGCGAGGCCCTTTCTCTAGATGCGGCTATTGAGCTGTAGAAGCGAAAAATTGCTGGGGCAGAATGGTTTATTTAATACGGAATTTAGGCATTTTGAGCTCATTTATTTCATTCCTTGGCCGATTTTTGGAGCTCTTAGAGAGTAGTTTTCACATAACACCTTGAGGTAAGTAATTTTACACAATGTAAGTTAAATATATAGATTATGAGTAGATTTAACATGTAAAAATGTGAAATCATGGGTTTAGATGAAAAACCTAGGTATTGATAAAAAATGGGATTTAACCACGAAAATGGCTATGGAATTTTGTGAAAATCATATATTTGAGTTTGTGAGGCTATGGGTAACAACTTTCTTCAAAAATTTCTGAATCTGGGCATGTAAGCTTGAGGGTGAATTTTAGGAATTCTTTAATTGGAGTTGGGTAATCACTTTAATAGTTAGAATATGAACTTTTGCATATGTATTAATTATTTTATATAACATTTGACTAGTTTCGAGTCGTTTGAAACCGAGTTGAGGGTTTAAAGCATATTTGTGGACCGGCAAGTAAGCTTTGAGACTAGGTCTCTTTTCTAACCTTGTAAGAGGGAATTAACCCCATAGGTGAATTGAATTAATATGTCCTTCTATTGTGGGGTTATGTATGCACGAGGTGATGAGAGACCGTACGTAGCTATTAATTATACTTATATCTGGGTAGCTTAGGACCCAAATCATGTTATACTTGCGATGTTTGCACCCTACTTGTTAATTTGAGTGCTTAAATCATATTGGAACTTGATAAAAGAATTATAAAAGGTCGAATTTTATTTACTTGATTTTTGGATGGGTTACTGGACCATTAATGAGAATTGGAGTTCTTTTGAATATTAGCCTCTTAGTAATCTTTGAATCTGTTATTTATAAAGTATTGATTCTCTTCTTGTAGAGCGAGCCGAACACCTTAGCAGTAGAATAGATACATCTATGGTTCGTATTGTTCGACCCTCGGTAGTGCACAATTTATATATTTGTATGTTGGATCGGGACGTATGACCTTGGCATAATTCGTGCATAATAATTCTTAGAGCCCAATTATGATTGATATTATTTCATTGGCTTGATAGATTAATTAGTTAAATATTGGAAATTAATTTGGGATTTACCATAAGTGCAAGAATTGTTTATTTATTTCTTATTACTGAGTTTTCAGCTGTGTTTATATAGCTCATGCTTAAATTATAAATTGGGTATTTTATTGTTAACCCATAATAAGTGTCGAAGTCAGCCCCTCGTCACTACTTCTTCCAGGTTAGACTAGATACTTACTGGGTACACGTTGTAAATGTACTCACCCTACACTTCTGCACTAATCGTGTAGCATCTGAGGCAGGTGCATTTGGTTATCAATCCGACGCGCATCCTTGATTCCACGAAATGTTGCAGTGAGCTTCCTTCCGAGCCTGTTCTGTAGCACCCGAAGTCTTTCTTTTGCTTTTACTTTCTATCTATTTTCCTTCAGACAGTAGTGTAGTATTTTTGTATATTCTACTAGTAGCTCATACACTTGCGACACCATGTCTTGGAAATTATGCTAGTAGACACATGATGATTTTTTTTTGGATATTTACTTATCTCATTGCTCTTAAAATTATTTATCTCTCATTTTATTTAAACTTTTACTTCCTATTTATGCACTAATTAAAAATCAAACTATTTCTAAAATGTTAAAGAAACAATCACATGGTTAGTTCACTATTGGCTTGGCTAACGGTAGTGTTGGGGCCCATCACGGCTTATAGGAGAAATTAGGACGTGACATCTGAATAGGGCCTTGTATTTGGGCTAAAAATTATTTAAATGGTAGCCACTTTGTAATTTATTAAGGAATTGCAATTGTAGCCTTTTGGTCTTTATCTCTTTTGAAATTAATTTAAATAAATTTAATTATTTTCAATAAGATATAGTAAAAAGTATAATTGTTGAATACTACTAATTATTTTAATTAATTGATTATTTGTAAAAATACATCACTAGGACATTAATTTTGAATTATTGAAATAGTAAACTAATTAATTATTTTAAGAAGTAATTTGTTGAACTAATTATAGAACTTACGCATTGAAGTTATTTTAATAATCCTAAAATAGTAAATATATTTATAATTACACAATGCTAATACCAAATGATTAATTAAAAAAATTAATACTGTATTAAATTGTAGAAATAGGTATTTATTGATAGAAAATAATTTCAAAACATTCATTCTAAATTATTAAGAATGAGCAAATTAATTTTAAAAGAAAGGGTCAAAATTAGTCGTCAACAGAAGTCACTACTATTAATACCAAAGAAAGAGGAGATGTTACTAATATAATCTTTAGAATATTTTTTTGAGAAAATAATTGTTAACTTTGTATGGTTAATATTTTGTCCAGACATTTCACAGAATAATTCAATACCATCACAGATTGTGGAGTAAGTTGCATTGTTAGTTCTCCCCCATTAAAATAAGGTTGTCTGCAAATAATAAATGGGGGACAGTATGACCTTTAGGAAATATTTTAATGGGATTCTATTGCCTGATATGTATTTGGTGATTGATATATCTAGGGAGAATTTCCATACATATAATAGAAATATAGGGAGCATCGGGTCTTCTTGTCTAAAACCTCTATTAGGATTAAAAAAATCTAATTTAGAACCACTGACAAGGACAACAGTGGTACTCATAGTAATGCATGACATGATCAGTTTAGAAATCTTGGGAAAAAATTTAAAAAATAGTAGCAGTTTATAGATAAAGGATCAATAGTCTATCAAATATTTTTTCTAAGTCTATTTTGAGCAACATACTTTTATTTTTACCACTAGCTTTACTGAAATTATTTATGATTTTCTGAATAACAATTTCGTTGTCACTGGCCCTCCTGCTTTTCATAAAGCTAGATCGGTAAGGGCTTATAAGTTTATTTAGAAAAGGTTTAAACCTGCTAGCTATGATTCTGGTGATAGTTCTGTAAATAATATTGCAAAGACCAATGGGTCGGAAGTTGTTTAGATTATTAGCATTAGGAAATTTAGGAATTAAACACAAGTGCCATTGATCTCCGGAGGGATAAAGTGATTATTAAAGATTTTAGGAGAAAAAGTACGAACATATTCACCTACAACACGCCGGTATTTCTGAAAAAAGGAGTGTAAACCGTCTGGCCCAGGTGCTTTGAATGGTTTGAAAGAAAATATAGCCAAATTTATTCCACTATCAAGGAGAGATTTATCTAGTGCCGATAGGCCTACATTATCAAAGCTAGTGAATCTTGTTCGGATATTAAGCTAATTAGATTATTTATGGTTTGTTGTAAACATTATATGGAAATGATTGTGGGTGTATGTTAGGAGATAATTATGGTTATCTAACCAACAACCATGCTCATATTTTAAAAAGCTAATATGATTTTGTCTTTTCCTATTAGAAGCACAAATATGAAAATATGTAGTGTTTGCATTCCCTTTGTTTGAGCCAAGAAATGCGCGATCTAAGCTTCCAATAATTTTCTTTCAATTTTAGCTAATTGTTGTGATCTTTTATAAGAGTTTGTTCAAGACTTTGTAAAAACTGGTTATGGCCATAGTCAATAGAGTTGTGAATACCCCTGAAACATGCTAGGATCCTTATTTTATTTATGAAAATACTACCAAATGTGATTTACCCCAGATTTAAATCTTGTTGATAAAGTTTTTGGTAACATCTAGAAAATTATTATTTTGATAAGAGGTTACAATATTAGTAAAATCCCGGTGGGAGCACCAAATACTTTCGAGTCTAAATGGTCTCATAGAATTATGGCAAATATTATTCATTTTGACTAAATAGGGTCGTGGTATGAATAGATTTTGGGTAGATGGGTGATTGTGGCGTTAGAAAATATTTGTAACCACTCCTCATTAGCAAAAACACAGTCTAGCCTTTCAATGATCAATCCTTTATTCTTTTTCCTATGATTAGACCACGTATTTGCACCCTTTATAGACTAGATCTAGTAGATTGCATTTGTTGATATAATTTCATAATTTAGAAGATCTAGTAAAAGTCATAGGTCTCCTTCCTAATTTCTCAGATGAGTTAATAATTTCATTGAAGTCTTCTCGTATCATCCAAGGAAGCTTGTAATTTTTTGAGATGGATATGATATTATCCCACGTGATATCTCTATTGTTTGTCGAGCTAGCATAAATAGAGCTAAAAAGCTAATAGAATTTAAAAGGTAATACCTCTAGCATTGCATGAATTTCTTGACCTCTTCTAGTGAAGTGTTGGACAATGATGAGGTTGTGGTCATATTAAATGGCCATACCTCCGGCTTGCCCCTCAGCAGGAACCTCTATCATTTCTGAGAAGTTAATGTCTTTTGAGAAGAGATGCATGGGCAGTCATCCTAGTTTATAGTAGGGCCACCATGCATAGCCTATGGGTGTCAATGAGCTCCTTGAAATTTCTATGAAAGTCAATATTTTCTCCTCGAGCATTCCATAAAATGATGCTAGTGGCTTTATTTCATTATTATTAGTTGGTTGGAGTTGAATTCTATTTCCACAGTATTGTTGTGGTTCTTCTCAGAGATGGTATTAATATCACTGCTTGTTTTTCCTAGTTGGATCTTGAGGTGGCCTTATGTGCATGGAGCACTTGTACATTGTAATGAGACAGCTGGAGATGTATTTCTTGCTCTATATTTCTAGAAAGAGAAGTATTTTTACCTTGTTTAGGCTTAAAAACACCACACTCAGTTCCATACCTTGAGGTGAGTGTTCTTCTTCTACTCCTACTGGATTCTGATCTTGTTCTTGGGCATTGTATTGGAGATTGAGATCCATGTGGACTAGAATATTGTTTGTAGGTTGTACTTGATCCTGGTTTGCATGCAGACTCCAGGGCATGAATATTAGGTTCAGATGGGTGATCTCCTCTTGAGAAATAAGGGAAGGTGTTCTACTATCTCCGTGGACGCTAACTTATCCAAACTCGCAGCATCAATAGTTATATTTGCACTGGTAAATTCCGACATAAATTTCGAATACAGCCTTCCATCTACTCCTCCTTTTTGCTAACGTTGTCACACATTCTAACGACAGCGAAACTTGGCATGTTTAGGGGAATGTGTGGGTTGGCAATCTACAGGAGGTTCCATTGGCTTACCATTGTTTGTATCATAGTGTGGTTCATAGTTGGGGCTAGGGGATGGAATATGTTGTTGATCCACATCTAGTTCGTGTAGTTGTTCCTGGCCGGTGCATTCCTTCCGAATTATTTGAGCTAGATAGTGTGTGTTTTGGATGATTATTACAATTTTTGGGCCATGTTGAAGGTGATGGAATGGCCTAATAGACTCGCTTCTAGCCAGAAGGTTGGTTGGTAGTTCTGTGGAGGGCGGAGGGTGATGTGAAGAAGAGAGATTGATTTGTCAACTATGGAGGAAGTGGTGGTAGATTGACCATGTTTTGGTTCGTGTCTTGGTGGAGGATGTGCACAAGCCTGTATCTCCTCCTTGAATTGGGCTCTTGGCATTATCTTGCTTTGAGGTAGAGGATAATAATGAAGAGCTAGAGTTTCTTCGTATCACAATGGAGTCTAATTGCATAAAGTTTGAGAGGAGTGGTGTATGGTTTTTAATAAGATCCTTGATGGATATGTCATGTGCCACATGGTCTACAGTTTTGGCCGCTTGGTAGTCTTGATCTCCATGTTTAGCCAGATTCAAGTTGAAGAGATTACTAGGGGCATCAACTTATTGAGTTAGAGGAGCTACGTTAGTATGGTTCGGGATATTGGAGGATTTAAAAATTAAATTCTTTTTAAGATTATTACTGGTGTCCGATTTATTTTGTATTAAAATATTATGATCCAATGATCGTGGCTCCATTAACAAGGCTTCTCTCGGAAAATCCACGTGTAAGTCAAAATTGTTGGAATTGTCCATTGTAGTTTATATGCATCGATTAATATCTAGACTTTCCAGTGGTGGATTAGCTGTTTCATTCCAAACTGAGGGCAAATTATCTAGATGAGCAAACTGGTTAGTGGTATCTAAGGAATTTTTTGAAGAGTTTGTTGTATTCCAAGTAGCATGATTGTTCGTTTCGTCTGTGTCAAAAAATTTAACAGACTTTTAAATGTATTATTGATTTTGAGTGTTAAGATACTTATCTATGTCTGCATCAAAGATTCTTGCATTAATACCTGTTGCGAAGAATTGCTTGTTGTCATAGGATGTGTACTGAGTATCTTTTTCTTCGTGAAGGATATTGTCTTCCATATCCCTTTCTCCTGTTTTGTGTATTGGAGCCAGAACTCACCCTTAGCGAAATTATCCATGGGAGGTCGTAGTCTAGAGTATTGACATTTAAGGGGGTTGTGACCTAATCTTCCATAATTTTTACAAAAAAAAGTTTTCCCCTTCACATAAAATTTGTTGTTTATAAGAACCAATGTAAAAAAAAAGGTTTAACTAGTATCTCCATGGGAATTTTGTTTGCATGTAAAACGATACAAATGAATTTATACGTGGTTTATAGATAAGTGAAATGATCTGATCCTAAAATGATAAATGAGTTAAACAAGAAAGTAAGCCTTAGCCTTCAAATCAAAATAAAACAGCAGAAATCTCGGATCCGGGAGCGGAGTTTCTAGAGGTAGTAAAACAATATTAATTAGAAAGAGGATAAAATAGCATTAAGCTTTTGAGCAAAGTATAGTACTAGCTTGTCGGAAAATTCGTCCCCCTTCGATGGTTGTTGAGTTCTTTATTTGTAGTGGCGCCTAGGGAACAAGGTCCTAGGGTCAAGCCCTTCTTAAATAACAATTATAGGACAATTGAAGAATGTGTAACGGTAGTCAGTGAATGTCATATTCTCTGTAATGGACTATGTATTTAATACTATAATATATTCTCCATTAAATTCTACCGGGTTGAAGGTATTTATTTCGCCTTCATGAACACCACTCTCAAACAAGATCGTTGCCTTCGGACCTGGTCGACTTCAGTTTACGGCTCCATGTGCTGCTTAATATGAACATATTTTACCCTATACAGATAGTCCCTCTGCTTTCCGGTGGCGTAACCTTGGTTCACCGGGAAGTTGGTAATGATACCTTTTTTGGAGGGAAATCCTCTGACCCCATCGGAAAAGTTTCTACAGTTGATTTGACGCACGTCTCTCCGCATTTAATGCCTCGAACACGCGTCATCCCACAATTCAACAACACTATTGCGGGATATCAATGTAATTATGGCCACGATGTTAGCCGCCTATTCCTTTACTTATGCACATCAATCTTCTCCTTTATACACTTCATAATTTTCCAAACCCTCTCAAACTCGCTTTACTCAACTTCCTCTAACCTTCTTCTTCAGAGAAAAAACCCTTATTCTCTTTTGATAACAATGGCCTCTTCTTCTAAAAATTCCAGTGCTTTGGAGAACAAAGAAAGTGTTGATGATGCTGCTCCTCCCATGATGAGCACCATTATTCCCAAAAAGCTTATTACAACTAAGGACTTCGAAGAGAAGTTCCAATTTGCTAACTCCCGCACTTGGGTTTTTGGTGTATATCCTTCTTCCATCCGCCTTTCTAGCATTCCTACTATGAAGGTAGACTATGGTTGTCAGGATTTGAACATCATTGCTCATAACCTAGAGAGTGTGTAACCTTATCCAAGAAGGGTTTTATGACATTTACACGTACCCCTTCACTTTAGGCCAGTTTTCATTGAGCGGGGGCTTGACTCTGTTATCTTGGAGTTTTGCTTCCGCTTCCAAGTATGCCTGGTACAGGTGAGCCCTTCCGTGTGGCGGATGGTAGCATGTCTTCGACGGCTATGCCAGGATTTTTCATGGGGGAATGATAAACTTCAGCAAACGCGGTCACCATGCATTTCTCACTAGCATAGATGATGACAACGACCGTGGGTGGATGGAGCGGTTCGATGTAGTTGCCATTAAGGACATCATCCCGGCTAGACTCCATCCTTTCCTGAATCTTGGAATCGTACACGTAAGTTTGAAATCTACCCTTTTCTATGATTAAGAATTGTTCACTCCATGTTTGAATCTTCTTTCTTGTTATCTCAGCAACTTGGTGGACACCTTCAAGGGTCAAGGGCTTAGACTAATGGGTCCGGAAGATTCTGGATACTACCACACCCCTGACATGCCGATGGAAAGAACGGGCGTTCAAATACGGGTGGAAGGCCAAAAATCATAGTAAGTTGGACGGATCTTCTTTTTACCTTTCTTGAAAGAAAGTTGGTTAACCTTCCTCTTCTATTGAATTCAGGTCTACCACAGGGATCTGTTACTATCCCCGATGAGGACGTTTTTACTAATTTGGCCGATGCAACGAGGTTGCTACAAGAGGCTTTTACCCGAACAGATGTCATCGGGACTGCTTCTGGTGCAAGTGATTCTTCTCGGAGTCCCTGGCCAGAGAACAACCAACCAAAGAGGCGTCGTTCCTCCACGAGCGTGAGACTAGGTACTGAGTGTTTTCCTCCTTCGGTTGGTGAGAAATCAACAACCAGCACTACTTTTCCCGCAACTGCTTCACAACCTACAATGCTAATAGCTTCGTCACCTTCTTCGCCAGCACTCCCTTCACCACCACCAACGGCTACATCATCACCATCGGTCGCAGTCGTCCTGGAAGAGGATGTCCCTATTCCTCAGTCCCTAGTTCATGGGAATTTGGGGCATAACTATTATGCCCCCTCTGATAATCCTCAAAGGAGGAGGAGTGTTACCCTCTCAGTTTCTATCAGATATCATTAGCTGTCTCGTTCGGTGGAACTTGCTAACTATGAAGCCTCTGGCTTCGGAAAGGGATAGGAATAAAATACATTCTCTCTCCAAAGAGTGTTTGATAAATAATGTCATGCATAATGCGGTAGCGGTACAATCTTTGTTCTTGCTGTTATATCTTATATCTTTGTTGTGGCAGGGTTTTTAATTTGCACTTCTATTTTGTAGGCTAACTTCCTTGCTTCCGAGAGTCTTCAGCGCTTTATCTTTGATAAAGAAAAACTAACTTCCGCATGGGATCAGTTGTTGGCTGAGCGGGATCAGATTGTTGCCCGCCTCCTGGAACTAGAAGCATGAGCTGCTGAGGCAGCTGAATTAGAGGCTCGGTTGCAGCAAATCTAGCAAGAGGTAGTGACCCTTATCCAAGAGACTCCCTAGCTAGGGTACAATTTGAAGAAGCTAGGGCAAAGTGGGTTGAGGTCCACAATGCCGTTCTTGCTGCATCCGATTGCGAGGCTACCTCTGTTGAAAGATTGAATAACTTGGATGCGGCCTTGAACTCCAAAACTGAAGAAGTTGCTGATGTTGAGGAGAAGGATGCCCAGTTGGAAGAGAAGCATAAGAGAGTCATGGAGCACAATAGAGTTTTTAGCCTCCAGGCCGCTAGATCTGAGCGGGATCATCTTTCAATCGAGGTTGACCGTCTTAAGGAAGAACTTCAACGCCGAGTGAATTCCCTTATTTTTGAAAAAAAGTTATTCCATGTATAGCATGAGGAGAAAAACCTTGGAAGATGCCAAAGTGAGCGTCATTGACTTTGATGCCGAAATCGCTAAGGCCCACGAGCTGGAGTCAACTACTCGAAGAGGTCTCTCGGTCTAGCCTGATGGTACAGACTCTTCTACTTCTGGTTCCGAGTTCTTGGGAACTGAAAAAGAGCTAAAGGTGATGATGCTGAAGGCCAAGATGGTGAAGGCCAAGATATTAAGCCGGCGGTAGATCCGCCTACTTCTCATGGGGGCGCAGATGCTTCTTTTCCTCCGGAATTAGGGGGTGCAATAGTTTAGCCTTTTACTTTCTTTTATATACTTTTGTACTCATGCTTCTTGGCAATTTTTCTATAAATAGAAATGCTTTTTGTTCAAGTATTATGCAAGTTTTTCTCTTTGCATACTTTTTCGTTTAAGTATTTGTACAAGTTTTTCTTTTTGGGTCGAATTATGCAAGGCTTTGAGTGTATTTCTCCCCGAGAGCATTGGATTTCGGGCATAAACTCTTCCGAAATCAACCCTTTAACATGAGGGTTTCATAAGAGATGGCCTTCTTATGTTTTACGGTGCTCTTAAAGAGGACGTCTCTTGTTCATTACGGCACTAGCATTTGAAGTACTTGTTTAAATTTCAAATAATAAAATTAATTATTCATTCAGAGAAGAAACAAGACAAAAATAAAAGGACTATACTTTATTCCCTCCATTCTCAAAAGTACATAGCATTCGTTATGCTAAAAAGAAATTGCCATTACTTGTGGCTAATTTGTACAACTTATTTCTATGGGGCTGGCCGTGCAGTCCTCAATCCCAATGATATAATTTTTTTCGGGTTCCGTGTTCCCGGTCGATGTGACAGTCATTGTCGTCGTATTACCATATCATTCCCTCCAGTGTTCGAATGGGAAGAATGCGAATTGGAACATTGCATGTTTTGTTCCTTTGTAGATTCCACTAGTGAATGGTTAGATAATCTCCAGTTTGATCAAAAACTCCACTTCCCCTTAGGAATTTTTACTATCGAGCCAAAGATTATCTAACAATCCCCCAGTGGAATGCACTTGTGAACGGTCGGGTAATCTTTGTCTGACAGCAAACTTTATTTCACAGTAGGAACTTTGCTATCGAGCAAAAGACTATCTAACCACTCTGTAGTGGCTTGTTGCTTGCATGACTTATCGATGAAAGGTCTTATTCCTGCCGACAAAGCTTCTTTCATAGTATACTTTCTGTTGCTGCCTCGTTTGAAACCTTTCCAGAAAAACCCAATTGGGACAAAAACTGGGCGAAGGAAAAAATAGTGCAGCACATACTTTTAGTATATGCGAGATTCATCAATAATAACATATTTTGAGGTGAGCCACATTCTAGTTGCTCGACAAATTTACTCCGTCATGATTTTCTAATTCGTATGACCCTTTCCCGGTGACAGTTGGACCTGGCTTTCCAACGTTGAGCTCCCGGGTGTTTTGAGTTACGTCCCTTAAAACCAAGTCTCTTACTTTGAAATAACGGAGGTTGACTCTTCGATTATAATATCTTTCCATTCTTTGCTTTTGGGATGTCATCCTTATATGAGCCAATTCCCTGCGTTCAACGAGCAGCTCTAACTTGATTAACATTGCTTCTTTGTTCGTTTCTTTGTCTGCCCAAAAATATCTTAAGGTAGTTTCCGCTACTTCTACTAGGATCAAGGCTTATGCTCCGTACACAATAGAGAAAGGAGTTCCCCCATACTTGATTTGGTTGTCATTTATTATACCCATAGTACTCCTGGTAGCTTTTTGGGCCATTTGGCTTTGGCTACTTCCAATCTATTTTTGAGATTTTGGATAATCACCTTGTTAGTTGATACTGCTTGACCGTTGTCGCAGGCTATATCTTTTGGTATCCCGAATCTACAAATTATATTCTCCCACAAGAAATCCACCACTTCATTGCCGATCTTTTGATAGGGACCTGTTTTAACCCACTTAGAAAAATAGTCAGTTAAAATCTAAATAAATCTTACCTTACCGGGGGCTGGTGCTTACGGACTAACTATATCCATCCCTCATTTCATGAACGGCCATGGCGATAAAACTAAGTGTAGTGGCTCTGTTGGTTGATGTACCAATGATGCATAGCATTGATATTTATTGCATTTTTAAATATAAGCCTTGGCGTCTTGCTCCATCCAAGGCTAGTAGTATCATGCCCTAATTATTTTTAGAACTAAGGAATCTGCGCCTGCGTGATCTTCACAAATTCCTTCATGGACTTCTCGCATGACATAGTTAGCTTCAGAAGCTCCCAAACATAGGGCCAATGGGCCTTGGAAAGATCTTTTATATAATTGACCTCCCCTGAAGCTATATCGAGCAGCTTTAGTGAGCAACGCTCGAGATACCTTGGGATTTTCAGGTAATTTTCCGTGCTCGAGATAGTCAATGATCTCATTTCTCTAGTCATAGACCAGATTGGTCATGTTTACCTCATGGGAACTATATGTGTCCAGTACCGAGTGCATAAGTTGTATGACCATCCCGGAGTCTGATCCCTTCATTATCGTGGACGAACCCAGATTAGCTAGTGCATCTCCTTCCATATTTTCTTGCCTCGGGATGTGCGTAATTGACCATTACCTGAACCAGGCGAGCAGAGCCTCGACTCTCACTACATACTGTTGCATGCATTGTTCTATGGTTTTGAAGATCTCATAAACCTAATTTACGACCAATTAGGAGTCGCATTTGATTTCTATAACCTCGGAGTCAAGTCCCCGATCCAGCTCGAGTCCTGCAATAAAAGCTTTATACTATGCTTCATTGTTAGTTAGAGGAATGGTTCTTATGGCCTGCCTTAGGGTTTCTCCCGAGGGCGTGGTTAACACTACGTCGAGCCAAGACCGCTTCACATTTGAAGCTCCATTCTTGAACAAGGTCCAAACTCCTGATGTCGATCCTGACACCATCATTGCTTCTTGGGTAGCCAAAGGCAATAGTCCCGGACTCAAATCTGCCATAAAGTTAGCCAAAACTTGTGACTTAATCGTAGTCCTAGGTTTATATTCTATGTCAAATTCACTCATTTTGACAGCCCACCTGTTTTTCCACCCTTCCTGAAAGTTCAAGTTTGTGAAGAATATTCCACAAGGGAAAAGTGATCACCACAGTTATCGGATGGCACTGAAAATAAGGTCTAAGCTTTCGAGCGGCGACTACGAGAGCTAAAGCCAATTTTTCCAGATGTGGGTAGCGAGTTTCTACTAGAGTTAAAATTTTACTAACTTAATAAATAGGAGGTTCCGTACTTTCATCCCCACGGACTAAAACAACACTTACCGCTACCTCCGAGACCGCTATGTAGAGCAGCAATTATTTGCCTTCCTCAAGTTTTGGTCGTAATGGAGGACTTGACAAATACCTTTTCAAATCCTTCAAAGCCTGCTGACATTCCAGAGTCCATTTGAAGTTTTTCTTTTTTCTTGAGTAGTGAAAAGAAATGATGGCATTTTTTCAAAGTTCGGGAAATGAATATGCTCAAAGCAGCCAGTCTCCTGGTCAACCTCTGAACCTCTTTCACGCTTGATAGCTGGTACGGGATGTCTTCAATGGCTTTAATATTTTTGGGGTTAACCTTGATCCCCCTTTGTGACACCAGGAATCCCAGAAAGTGCCGGAGCTGACCCCGAACGCACACTTCTTGTGGTTTCTTCCTTAAGATGTCAAAGGTTTCTTGCAAGTGTTTAAGATGATCATCTACATTCAAAGACTTAACTAGCATATCATCTATGTAAACCTCCATAGTTTTTCTTATTTGTTTTTCAAACGTTTTGTTTACGAGTCACTACTAAGTGGCTCTGGCGTTCTTTAGCCCGAAAGGCATTATATTATAATAATATGTGCTGAAGTTCGTTATGAACAAAGTTCTTTCCTGATCCTCTAGGTTCATCTTGATTTGGTTGTACCCACAGTAAATATCGAGGAAACTCATCAACTTGTGCCCGACCGTCGCATCAATCATTTGACCAATGTTTGGTAATGGGAATGAGTCCTTTGGGAACGCCTTATTTAAATCCTTATAGTCTATGCACATGTAAAATTTATTATTCTTCTTTGGAATTACTACCACGTTAGCTAACCAATCAGGATATTTTACCTCTTGGATTGAACCGATATCAAGCAAACGAGTTACCTCTTCTTTGAAGAATTTTTTTCTGACCTCGGCAATAGAACGTTTTTCTGTCTTACCAGAGGGATGTTGGGATCCAAGCTTAACTTGTGTACGGCCACTTCCGACAGGATACATGTCATATCTGCATGCGACCATACAAAACAGTCAACATTAATTTTAAGGAATTTGATAAATCCAGACCTGAGCTCTGGGTTTAGTCCTATCCCCAAGTGTAACTTCCTCTCGAAGAACTTTTCGAACAATGCGACTAGTTCAAGTTCTTCCGCTGTGGATTTTGTTGTGTTCGTTTCTTTCGGTACCTGATAGGATTCCGATGACTCCTTCTGTTGGTTGTTTTCGCTTGGCTCGGGAGAAAACACCAATTCTTGTAATTTCTATGTTGCATGTTCCTTCCCTTTACTACTTGAAGCTGAGATTGCACTCATCGTCCTTGCCGCCGATTGGTCTCCTCTTATTTTTCTAATTCCCTCGGGAATTGAGAATTTCAGCAAGTGATGATATGTTGACACAGACTTCATCTTGTGCAACCATGGCCTCCTCAGTATAATATAGTAACCCATATCACTATCCACTACCTCGAAAAGGTTCTTCTTCATCACCCCCTCAGCATTCGTGGGCAGCAAGATCTTTCCTCGGGTTATCACGCTTGCCAGATTGAACTCGACGAGGTGTTTTGTGGCCAGAATGATACTTCCGGTGATCTTGGCTTGCTCCAACACTTTCTGCTAGATAATATTGGCCGAACTTCCCGGATCCACCAAAACACGTTTAATTTTAAAATCTAAGACATTTAAAGAGATTACCAATGCATCATTGTGCGGCAGAAGCAATCCATCTGGGTCTTCGTCCATGAAAGTAATGTCGTCCTCAGCGACTTCCCAGAGTCTCTTACTATGGGTCACTGACACCTTCATCTTTTTTGTCATCGAAAATGTCACACCATTAATCTTATTCCCCCT
>MCJB01029241.1:58128-106566 GCA_002018475.1 Nicotiana obtusifolia | reverse complement strand
CCCCCAAAAAAAAAAATCATGTTGATCGTCAAACGTGGAGGTTGTTCTCCTGCTTTCGAAGACTCTATGTTATCCCGATTGCAGCCGTAATTATTTTTAGCTCGATCGCTCAAGAATTCTCTGAAATGGCCATTTTTTAGTAATGTCGCCACTTCCTGGCGCAGATGTCTGCACTCCCCTATCATATGGCCATTGGTCCCATGGTATTTGCACCACAAATAAAGATCTCTTCGGCTGGGATCAGATCTCACTGGCTTCGGGAATTCTGTTTCTTTAATGTTTCTCATAGTCGGCACCAGCTCCAGTATGCTGATGTTGAAGTTGTATTTAGAAAGCCTGGGGTAGGAGGAATCTCGAGAACCTTATATCTCCTTATCCTGTAATGATTTGTTATTTTGGCCGTGATCACCTATTGGTAGTGAATCTATACGCCGACCGAAAAACTCTATCGTGTCCTTCGGCCTATTCATTGGGCAAAAACCGACCCCTTGAAGACCGTCGATCTGTATTGAAATCATCCTTTAATTGCTCTTTATTCTTCTCCCAGTCCCGACCATTGGCCGGTGCTGGGAAATCGAGCTGGCCATCCTTAATTCTTATCTTTGACTCGTAGTGGTTGTGAGCATCCGCCCACGTTGTTGCCTGAAACTCGAGCAGACTTTCTTCCAATTTTCGGAAAGCATCAAAACTTCTTAGATTTGACCCTTTAATAAATGCTTCTGCTGTCCATTCGTCTGGTACGGCTAGGAGCAGCATCCTTTCTTTCTGAAATCTACTCACAAACTCTAGCAGCAATTCGGATTCTCCTTGTGCAATCTTGAATATGTCATCCTTTCGGGCATGTACCTTTCTGGCCCCGGCATGGGCCTTAATGAAAGAATCTGCGAGCATCTCAAAGGAATCTATGGAATTATCGGGTAAGAGTGAATACCATGTCAGGGCCCCCTTTATAAGGGTCTCCCCGAATTTCTTCAGCAAGACTAACTCAATCTCGTGGGGAGCTAAATTGTTTTCTTTCACCGCTGTTGTATACGTGATGACGTGCTCCTAAGGATCTACAGTCTCATTATATATCGGCATGTCTGGCATTTTGAACCGCTTCGGGATCAACTCTGGCGTCGCACTTGTTTTGAACTGTAATTGGGTATATTTCATTGAGTCCTGTCCTTTCAACATTGGTGGTGCGCCCGAAATCTGATCCATTCGGGCGTTTATTTCCCTCATAAACTGCATGAGTTCGATTTTAAAGGTATCATTTTCATTGTGGTTACCGAAATCGCTACCGCTCCCCCCAGCCTATGTAAGCCGCCTTCGCCCCTCAAGGTGTTGTTGTTGACCCTCTGCGTTGTTTGACTTGCGGGAGCATGGGGAGGAAATAGACTTCATCCATTCGTGTTGTTGGAAGCATCCGACAACGCTTGCCTCAATTATATCATAACATGATCCTGTCATGAGAGATGGCCCATAATGGCCTTTTGCTACTCCCTCAAGATCCTTACTATTTCAACAGCGTGCTCGTCTTTAGTGTCATCAAGAGTTGCCTCTCGAACATGACGTGGATACTACCCGTCATGGTCCGGCATGGCCTCATCCCCCTCATTGCCGGTATCACAGATGGAATCTTCAGGCTGGGGCTGATTTACTTGGGCCTCAACGTTGTGTGTGATGTTCATATCGTTATCTGCCATTTTCTATAATTTTTGGTAAGAATAAAGAACCAAACATATTTGAGAAAAGTATAGTACTAGCTTGTTAGAAAATTTGTCCCCTTACAATGATTGTTGAATTCTCTATTTATAGTGGTGCTTAGGGAATAAGGTCCTACGATCAAGCCCTTCTTAAATGAAAATTATGAGGACCATTGAAGAATGTGTAATGGTAGGCAGTGAATGTAATATTCTCTGTAACGGGCTATGTACTTAATGCTATAATATATTCTCCATTAAATGCTACCGGATGGTAGGCATTTATTTTGCCTTCATGAACACCACTCTCTTCGAGAACAAACAAGATCGTTGCCTTCAGACTTGGCCAACTTCTGTCTTTGGCTCTACGTGTCGCTTTATTATGTGAGCATTTAATATGAACATATTTTACTCTATACAAAACTTAACAAATAACTTTGCATATCGTCCTCTTAGTGTGGATGAAGTGCAAACATCAATCTAAAGAAGCTTTTCTACTTTGTTTCCAATTTTTATGAGAATGAAACTGTCATGGAACTTTGTTGGATGTTGTGGTAAGAGTATCCATATTGCTAAGAAGAGGTGTTTGGCCTCACTTGCCACAAATTGTGGCTCCCATTTTTGCACCGAGAGGAAGAAATCGTTAATGAACCATGGACCATTGTGTAGGGCTCTAGTCATATTTTCGTCTTTGTTAAATTTCACTATAAAGTAGTCCACTCTTAGGTTCATAAGGATGAAATTCTCTGTTGATTCCCGTAGCTCTTGGATTTTTTCTTGAGGTAGTAATGAAGAATACGTTTACCCATAAGTTTAATAATGACTGAATACTTTCAAGGCTGATAAATACGTTGGAGATCATCAATGAAAAGGTTAATTTGAAGACTTTATCAATTGCTTCCATTCCATGCACGTGTGGTTGAGCCTGAACTATTTTATCCATTAGGGTATTGACTGGCATAGGTTGAGCGTATGGCTCTTCATGCTGCATAGTTATATGAGTCTTCTCGGAATTAACTAGCAGCATGCAATTAAAAGTTGGAGTAGGTTTTAGTGGATTGTTATGTTCTCCAATTTGGTGGATGATGTATGGTGGCTTGGGTTGAATTTGAGAGGTTGGATTGGAGGAATTTGAAGGGTTAGCCATATTCTGGAAATAAGTAGTTTAGAAGATGAAGAGTTTAGGGAGAAGGTAGACCTTCTCTCACTAAGTTTGTCGAATCATATTCTTACTCTTTTGCTTTTCTAAACAACTACATACCTAAACTTACAAGAATGCAAGTGTTTATAATTTTTTTCTAGGCCAATTCAGATGAAGATTTCAGGGTTTTGGTCGGCTGTTTATCAATCCTATCGAGTTGTTGATTCCACCAGTTAATTCGAATTATCTATGGTTACTAGTTGACTAGATTGGTTATATGACTAGCATGCTCTATCTGTATAGTATTGAATCTATCATGAACAATTATAATACGATATTCAATTGGGTGAGACTGTTAGATATATTCTCATCCTAATCGCAAAATCATTTTCCGAGACATGAGTTCAAAAATAAGTCCTCTTTAGTTTTACAGCTCTAATCTAAACGTGGCTTTCCCAAGTATAACATAGATAGTAGGTATATGATGGCCATAAAATTCACAAATTAAATCTAGAATTAAAGAAACAACTACCGATGAAAATTTACATTAACAAAGTAATAATCAATAAACGTCAATAATCATGTCACCACAACTCCAGAACTAAAGTACTTAACCACTCATAATATGAAATTCACAATAATAGTAAAATTTATAAACGAACAAGAAAGAATCACTAAAAAAAAGGTCAAATAGCGGCAGCAGTCACCGGTAACTCCCGCAAATTGCATCAAATTGGGAGACTTTCTCTAGCCGACGCAATTATTTATAATTTGCAACGTTAAAAGAAAAAGAGCGCCAATCTTCTAATTTTTCCAACTATATTTTTGTTTTCCCTCATATTTTCTCCCCCAAAACCTTTAGACCTTATTACTCAAAAAGGCGTCCGGACCTGTCTCACTCTCTCTTTCTCTCTAGTCTCCCCGCCTCTCTCTTACAGTACTGAAAGAGCGTAGCAGTCAAGTTCATCCAATCACAGTAATTTCTTCTTCAGTTTATTTGCAATTTGTCTTTCATCTTCTCCAATTCTGGTTTTCTGTAGCCTGGTAGTTTTGAATTTTGTAAATTGCATGTGGGTTTTCACTTTGTTTTTGTGTTATTTCGGGTATGCTCATTTTTTGGTTGATTCGGGGTTTCTATGTTGATTTTATGCAATTTATTAGCTTGATTTCTCAATAGACCTAGATTTTCTGGCGTGCAATCTGCTTTATTGCCTCAATATCCTAATGTATGTTTGTTTTCTGTTTCCTTTTTTTCATGTTCTGTAATGTAAAAACAATCACTAATAAATTGAGTAGTCTCTGTGTTTTTCAGTTTTGGTAAACTTTTTCTCCATTATTTCTGTAATTACTGCACTGGTATGCCTTATTTTTAACTTTCATTGTACTTGATTCTTACACGTATGTTTATGGCAGAACCTAGGCACATGTATGTACAATTTTGGTTTTGTGATGATGCTCCGTTTTCTTTTACTTAGTTAATTAGTCACGTGGCATATTCTTGTATAAACTAAGAATGACGTTTTACTGTTTCTCTTTCTTGGTTTTAGCTAGATGATTTTTTAGCATTACTATATTATTAATTGTTAGGATTAAAATTCTTACTTGTCGAGAAATCTGTCTAATTATGCTATAGATATTAAAGTTTTCTTTCAGGAAAAAAATGAGTATTTATGTAAGCTCTGTAATTGATTAGAATATGATAACATCTATTTGAACTCTATTAATCTTATCGTGCTTGACTTCTTTTCTTTTCATCGCTTCCAGAAAATGATTCATTGTTTGTTTGTAAACTTTTGTGTTTCTATTACTGTTTGCATTTGTAATTTAATTTACTAATTGCGTTGACGAGCTTGTTGTTTAATGTAAAAGGCTTGCTGTAATGTGGTCAATTAAGGAAAAATTAAGTAGCATGTTGTAGCATACTCAGTTGGTCTAATCATGCTAGATAACTAGTAGAACATTGCCTTTACTTTTTATTGTCTTATAAAGTGTTAAAATATGTCTCTAATCTTATAGCTTTGCAAATTTTGTAGGTGATATTGTTTCACGTTAATCTATCTTTTCAATGGATAAGTCTTGGATTAGAATGTCAAGGAACACACCAAAATATTTGTTTGGTTTGAATCAATTTCTAAAATTTGCATTTAAGAATAAAGCAATAAAAGATAGAATAAAATGTCCATGTCCTATATGTGATTTTAGATAGTGATAGACTAAAGATAATAAAGCATTTGGGGGCTTAAGACATGGGAGCGTTGATGTAGGTCTGTCACAAGTAGTGGGAGAAGAAGAAATGTTAAATGAAATGTCAACTTCATATAGCAAAGACATTTTTTACTTGCTTAGAGATGGAAATCAAGAACTTTACGAAGGGTCCAAGTACTCAAAGTTAGAGTTTTTGTTAAAGGTATATCACATAAAGTGTTTGTCTAGGCTAAGTGTCAAAGGAATGACTATGACACTAAATCTACTTAGGGATGCATTTAAAATTGCAAAAAATCCCTAATTCTTTTTACGAGGCAAAGAATACCATCAATAAGTTGTGTTTTGATTATGTTAAGATCGATGCTTGTCCGAATGACTGTATGTTGTACTGGAAAGATGATATTGACGAGGAAATATACAAGTATTGTCACACTTCTAGGTGGAAGCCTGATAAGAAAAGCAGCAAAAATTTTGTGTCTGCTACAAGTAAGAAGAAGCAGTCTGCTACAACTAAGAAGCAAAAGAAGAAGCCTGCAAAAGTTTTGCATTACTTTCCATTAAAATCAATGTTACAACAATTGTTCGTGTGTCCAAGACAGCAAAGCATATGAGATGACATGTGGAGGATGGTAACAGAGATAGAATCATAAGGCATCCTAGAGACGGTGAGGCATGGAAGAGGTTTGATACAACATTTCCTGAATTTTCTTCTGATCCTCGAAATGTTCGATTAGGCCTAGCTAGTGATTGTTTTAACCCTTTTGGGATGATGAGTACTAATTATAGCATTTGTCCAGTGATTTTGGTTCCATATAATCTTCCACCTTGGTTATGCATGAAGCAACCAAATTTTATCCTCTTAATGATCATTCCAAGTCCATATACGAGGGGGAATAATATAGATGTATACCTGCAACCCCTTATTAAGGAGTTAATGAGTTGTGGAGTAAAGGTGTGGAAACTTTTGATTTGTGAAATGATTAAATGTTTAGAATGCAAGCAGCTCTTATGTGAACAGTCAGTGATTTTCTTGGACTTAATACTTATCTGGTTGGAACACACATATTGGTTTTGCATGTCCCTCTTGTAATTTTGATACAGAACCTTGTCAACTTTGGCATAGTAGAAAGTGGTGCTTTATTGGCCATCGTCGATTTTTGGCAAGAAATCACAAATTTAGATTGATGAAGCTTCGCTTTGATAGAAATATGGAAGAGAGGACCCCCTCCCCTTCCCCCTCTCCCACCCAATAAGTTATCTGCGTCCGACATTTTACAACAAGTGAAAGATATTGATATTACATTTAGAAAACCAGCAAAGTTGAATGATAAAAGAAAAAGAAATAGGCAAAAAAGTGTTGGGGAAGGTATAGCACAGCAATGGAGAAAAAAAGCATATTCTTCAGTCTTCCATATTAGGAATCCAACTCATTGCGCCATAATTTGGACCTTATGCATATTGAAAAGAATGTAATTTGCTAATATTATATACTCTTTGCTAAATGATAAAGAAAAATCAAAGGATCATGTTAAGGCTCGAAAAGATCTAGGAGATATGGATTTAAGGCGTGATTTTTGGCCAGATGAGAAAGATGATTATCGGCTTGCCGCTTTTACAATTCCAAAAGAGAAGAAAGTAGCGTTCTTAAAAACTTTAAAGAGTGTCTCAATGCCAAATGGTTACATAAGTAATATATCTCGTTGTATTGATATGGATCAAAAATGAATCTTTGGATTAAAAAGTAATGATTGTCACATCATTATGGAACAATTGTTGCTGATTGCAATTCGTAATGTGCTTCTAAACCACGTTGTTACAGTTTTGGTAGAGTTTTCTTCCTTTTTTAGACATCTTTATCTGAAAAGCTTGAGCCTCTCGGACCTAGAAAAGCTACAAGATTGGATTGTAATCACTCTTTCCCACCTAGTGATTTTGTTCCCTCTATCATTTTTTACTGTAATGGTACACTTAATTGTCCATCTAGTGGATGAAGTAATAGAAGGTGGCCCAGTATATTATCGGTGGATATATTTTGTTGAAAGGTACAATATTTTTTTTTAGAAATTATTTGAATCAATCTTGTAATATTGTTTCAATGTAAATACTTGTTCTAAAACAATGCCTTTTTTGTTACATATTCTTAGGTGATTTGAAGTCCCTTGTAGGAAATAAAGCACAAGCATAAGGTTTTAAAGCTGAAAGTTACATAGTTGAAGAAGCTCTAACTCTTCATTCTCGGTATTTTGAGGATATTGAGTTAAGAGTAAATAGGCCTAAACGTGTAAGTGATGAACCAAATCATAGCAAGGCTTCTAAAGTTCATCTATGTTCCCTCAACAAGGTAAACCTGTTGGAGGCTCCACAACATTCCCCTTGACTCCTTTGGAGAAAACTCAAGCTCATCGTTCTGTGTTACTCAATTGTGCTGCAGTGAAGCCTTTTATTGAGTAAGAAATTTAATTTTATTTGATATATGAAATAAGTTTTAGAGTAACGTGAATTTAATTAATACGTATAACTCTTGTTTAGTGAATTTAGGAAACACACCAAAAGGAGTTCAAGAGGGCGAAGACATTCAGCAACAGAGGTAAGAGAAGAGTTACTAAAGAGTTCTCCGATTGGTTTCCAAAGCGAGTGAGTGAATAGTATTAGAATGTGTTTTCTTAGCTTTCTTATATTAATTTATAAGGTTTGACAAAATTATGTTTTGTATTTAGATTATAAATTTGGATATAGCAGATACAACATCTCATGATATGAAGTTCTTAGCACAAGGTCTAATGCCAAATGCAAGAAGATTCACGGCTTATAACATTAATGGATTCAAATTTCGGATTTGTCTAGAGAACAGGGATTGCAAACTCAAAATAATAGAGTTTTTCTTATTTCTTACACTTCTTGCGTTGCATCTAATGCTGATAGAAATGCAAGGCAAGTAGACTTGCTATATTATGGGAAGCTAGAAGATATTATTGCTCTTCAAATCCCAGTGGCTAACACTATTTGGGATAGAGGGTTCAAAAGATATGTTTGGAATTTAATTGTGTCAATTTTTCTAAATTGATTCACACCGGTGATCATGAAGATTATGATCCTTATATTGATGAGGAAATGATAAGCAAATATGGTTTACTATGTTGATGATAAAAATGATGAGGAATGGAGTGTGGTTGTACATCTAAAGCCAAGAGATTTATTTTACATGGGAGAGGTTGATGAAGAAGAAGTATATGAGAACGAGCCATACCAACATGTAAGAATTTGAACAAATTTTTGATGTTGATTATGAAAATATCCAAATTTCAATAGAAAAGCATATGTCTGGATAGATATAACGATGCCTTTTTATTATAGTTGTGTGTTCTGATAAACGAAATCAATATCAGTCTGTGCCTGAGACTTTGTTTTGTTCTTATTTTATTGACTTTCAAGTATTTTTTTGGTTAGGAAATGTGCAAAAGGAATACAAAAATTCAAAAGAAACAAACATTTACACATACAGTGGCTCCAACCCTAACTCTAGAAGAAGGGCTGAAATGGTGAAAGATGTTAATTCATGTCATTTTACTTTAATTATTAAACTAACTTATGTAATTATTCCTAATAGTTAAGTTATTATATTGGTTATTTTATTTATATATGGCTGAAATTGGACGAAAGCCTGGACGACCACAACTTTATCTTCATACTCATAAGAAACAAGATGGAACATATGTGAATGAGGCGGCAAAGGAGATATGTATAAATATCTTCTTTATCTTTGTGATTGTTGATGTAACGCTCGGTCGGTCGTTTTGAGAGTACTAGCCCCGAACCCTTAATTATTACTCCCTCTATTTCATGATGTGGTTATATAACTTGCCGGGAGGAGTTATTTTTGGTTTCTGAGTACAATGGGACAGGACACATAGTCCCTAAAATGAAAGCTTAAGTCGTAGGAATCGACCGTAGTTTGAACTGTGTGAAGACAACTTCGGAATAGAGTTTTGACAGTCCTATAGCTCCATTGGGTGATTTTGGTCTTAGGAACGTGTTTGGATGTTGAATCAGGAGTCCGTATGTTATTTTAGCGTCTATTGGCGAAAGTTCGAAAATTGGATGATATTTGGGAAGTTTGAACGGGAGTGGACTTTTTGATATCTAGGTCAGATTTTGATTCCGGAAGTTGGAGTAGGTCCATAATATCAATTATAACTTGTGTACAAAATTCGAGGTCAAACGGACTTGATTTGATAGGTTTCGGCGTAGGATGTAGAAGTTTAAAGTTTTAAAGTTCATTAGGCTTGAATCAATATGCAATTCGTATTTTTAGCGTTTTTTGATCTAATCTAAAGGCTAGACTAAGTCCCTATGACATTTTAGGACTTGTTGGTACATTTGGTTGAGTTTCCGGGGGCCTCGGGTGGATTCCGGATGGCTAATGAATCGAATTTGGACTTGTGAGAATTGCTGATGGTATCACCTCTGGTGTAATCGCACCTGCGCAAGATTGACTGCAGGGGCGAGCCCGCAGAAGAATCACGTTGATCGCAGAGGCGGGTTGGAGCAATGTGGGAAGAAGTCGTGGATGCAAGGAAAATTCTGCATCTGCGGACAAGGAGGTCGCAGGTGCACTGGAGCCGTAGAAGCACGTCCACAGAAGCGGATAGGAGATCGCAGCAGCGGAGGTAAGGAAGCCTGGGCAAAACCGCAGAAGCGATGCATTTTTTGCAAAATCAGGAACGCAAATGCAGTTAAGTGATCAGCAGAAGCGAAAACACTAGGTAGACCCTATTAATTCAAGGATTCAGGATTTTATCATTTTGGACATTTTGTGCTCGGGTCATGGCGATTTTTAAGAGCATTTTCAAGAGATTTCTTGAGGTAAGTCTCTTTTATTTATTTTTTATCAATAATATTGTTTCCCCATTGATTTTTTCACCTAGATTGTGTGTGTTTAAAGTGGAGTTTAGGAGTTGGCGGCTAGGGATTTGGAGAGTTAATTTGGGGATTTGGGTGGCAACTGGTGTCAGATTTTGAAAATTTTGGTATGGGTAAACTTGATACCGAATGGATGTTCGTAATTTATGACTTTTACCCGATTTCGAGAAGTGGGCCCGGGTTGACATTTTGGGGTGACTTTTTGATTCTTTGCTAAATTCATAGATTTATTAATTAAATTAGTTTTTTGTAGTTGTATTCATGGTATTTAATTGCTTTTGGCTAGATTTGAACCATTTGGAGTCGAAAAATCGAGGGAAAGGCATCCTTATCGATTGATTGAGCGAGATTTGAGGTAAGTGACTTGTCTAATCTTGTGTGGGGGAAACTCCTTAGGATTTGATATTGTTGTAACAATTTGTGATATGTGAGAGTCGTGTACACTAGGTGACAAGTGCGTACGCGGGCTAATTTTGACTAGGGATAACAACATTGGTGGGCAATGAAAAATTTCAAGTGGATCAGAGAGAGCCTACAATGACTTTCAAGCCAAGTAAAACATAAAATTTCTCCTATAAACACATTCGGGGCAAGTTCTAGACCATTCGCATGGGTACTTGGACTTGCAACAACAACATTTCACCTCTCATGCAGCTGGATTGTTCAAAAGGATAGAGTCGAGGGCCCATAACGACCATATTCAAGATTGAAAATCACTATGGTTCAATTAAACTATTCGATGCTAGCCTAAGTCAACACAAGAGTCACAACTTCACTAACTAGAGCTATTTCTTTCCAAAGACCTTGTTTTTAACCTTAGGCATGTAGTTAAATGTGATGGTGCCAAGTGAAGCATGTTTGACTCTTCGAGTATGACTCAATTAGGTTTTTTTATTCATTAATACTACTATTATCACCTAGGCACCAAAAACGGACTCAATCACTTAAGAAGGTTGTCACGCCATCCATCGTTGGGAATAGACACACAGTTCACACAGAAACCACCTTTAGAAAGAACCATGGCATTAAAAAAACCAAAGGCTTATTATCCACTATGGGATATAAAGAAGCTACTAAATCGAAAAGAAGCGACTAATTTAAAAATAAGACAAACATAAAGATAAAGAAGCTATAAAACAAAAGAACTATTGAAAGCTAAACGAATATACATAATGAGAGATAAAATGGAATATATACACAATGAGAAAGAAGAAGAAAATAGTACTAAGTTAATTACAGGCCAAATGTCTTATAGTTATCAAAATACAAAATCATCAAAATATGTCAAAGAAACTCCCCATCCCTCCCCCCTCCCCTTCCCGAATAGAAATAAGCATTGTCCTCAATGCTTAACCACATAAGAGTAAGAGAAGGGTGAGAGGGAAGAAAACTCCCTATGGATCGATGGTCATCTCTGTGACCCCAGCAGTGGCATTGACCTCAGCCTCATCCAATTGGATCTCATCATCCTCAAGTCCGGAAGTGGCTAGGTTGGTTAACATCTAACGGACAGCCTCAGCAGTGTCAGCAGCAGTGTCTGGCTCCTCAGACTGGCCAGCTGGTGCTGTAGGTGCTGTAGGAGCTGGGCTTTGGTGGTGCGGTTCTATCAACATAACAAATGGAATTTCTCCGGCTGCTGCAAGCTTTGTAACCTGGCTCTGAAGTTCGTCCACTGACTTCTTAGATTCCTGCTGCTTTCTCATTTTCTTTACCTCTTTACCCAACTCTTCGATCACTGCTCCAAAGAGTAGAGTAGATGGCTTAGGTACCGGCTTTAAAGCCGAGGTGGGAGGCACTGAGGCTGAAGATGGAGTCATGGCAGCTGCACTGGTAGAAGGCTCTGCTGAAGTGGATGTCATATCAGCTGTCTCTGTGCCCACCAGCGATGGCTCGTTAGACTGGCTTACGGTGGTAGTCGGCTGATCCTTTCTCTTTGGGTTATGTGCATCCATCAGAGAATAGCAAGAGAAGGGATTCTTCACCCGAACCTTCGTGTCATAGTCTCTGGGCTCTACCCGTGCATCCGTAATGTACTCAGTGATGGTGTTGGGATACGGGTAGGAGGTATCATCTTGCCCGGCGACCACTAACATGTTGGCCGACATCACGGCACCCACATTGATCAGTTATCCAGCCATAATAGAGGTGACTAGAACTGCTCGTGGAATAGGTAGGTTTTCATTCTGGCACGGGTCTAATATGCTGTATACGAAGTTTTGCCATCCCTTCGCCTCAAAATTTAGGGAATTCCGCTGCATAGGAACCCCTGCAGTGATCCATGGTGGTGGTAGCCCCCGGGCTGCAAGAAGCTCAGCTAGCCATGGGCGAGCTACATCACCCATCGCCAGCTTATCCAAATACTGTGCCAGCTCAACGTCCTCAAACCCCAAGTATGAGTTCAGTGTGTGCTGGTCGAACCGCACCTTCAGATTTCTCACTTTTGTAACCTTGGTCCCTTTCTTTATCTGTGCCACATTGGCATAAAACTCCCAGACCAAATACTCCTTAGCGTCCACAACTGACTGGGTGAACCACATCCACCCCTTCCTCTCCCAGAACTGTCTCAACACGGTTGGATTATACTTGTTAAGATCTTTAAGCTGGAACCGTCACTCAAGAGTGACCGATCTCACCGGACACCATCCACGGAAGCTAGTGAAGGTAGCTAGATTCACAAAATGGTCCTCCCAGACCTCTTTCTTCTTCGACCTATTAAGGCCGACAACTCTAGTATCACCCCCTCGACCATCATCCAGAATATCATCAGCAATAACTCTAGTGCCTCAAGGACAGTGTAAAAGAGGGCTCTGAAGCCTGACTGGCACTCTTCGAATCATCGGAGGTGCTATATGAGGAGGAAGGTTCGTCTCGGAGTTGATACCTTCCATGTGGCTGTTGCGGCTGTGATTGGACAGCATGCTACTCTGCACTGAGTCGCCCTCCGATGCTTCCCAAGATAGGGCATATGAACTATATTCGGAGGGCTCGGTCTATCTTCCTCAGCCTGTTGTAGCTTTCTTGGTAATTATCTTCTGGAAGGCGAGGGGTAAAATGCTTTTGCTCTGACCTCTAGAAGGTTCACCCCTCCCCTTTGAAGTGTCACCGCGGCCACGAGATCTAACCATTTTCTATAACAAGCAATAGCAGCAGTTAGTTGTGGTTCAATTTCAAACAGACACTATAACACAGTGTAGAACATGAGGGCAGGGTAGGGAAGTGTGGTCTGTACAATTACAAGTGCAGTCGCATACTGGGTTGTGCGGACCGCACAATTTGAACTTGCAGCTGCAGAAATGAAACTGCGGTTCGTACAATTTTGAGTGTGACCGCATATTTGAAGTGCGGTTCGTACTTTTATCATTGCGGTCGCACATCAGACTCACCAAAAGTTCAACTCTCTGAAGACATAGATTGAGCTGTTTTGCGTCCGCGATAGGATTTCTGCAGTCTGCACAATTTCAAGTGTGGCCACAGAATCAGCATTCACTAAAGAACCCTAATCTCAACTTCTGCGGACCGCATGATTTCTTGTGTGGCCGAAGATTTCAAACAATTACGAGCAGACTTTTTAGGGTTATTCAATTTTTGCACAAATTCGACATGGTATTAAAAATTAAGCATGAAAATCAATTCACCCATTCCCTAGAGAGCAATTATTAGTTGACTCAACACAGTTTACACCCCATGTGGTTGTAAAATTGAAATCTATTGACAAGAGGCCTAAAGCTACCTAACAAATTGTAAAATTAAACAAAAAATTGAAGAATTCTATGAGTAATTGAAGCATATCATATATGTTGTAGTGCGAATGAGTGAACAAAAATGTGGATTGAGTGTGGGAGATGTTGAACAAGCGATTTTAATATTTTAGAATTTTGAGTGCTCAGAGAGGGCAAAAATGTACCGTAGCCCCTAAGGTTACTATTTATACTTGAAGATCATATTGTAGGGACACCGGATGAGTGTGTCCGTAGAATTCCTTTTGCGGTCCGCACTCTGTTAGCTGGAGTCTCAAAAGCTCTTACTGATCAACGGTTCACAAAGATGCCACTGCAGATTTTGGCTGCGGACCAGAGATTTGAATGTGCGGCCGCACTTTGGCCATTTCTCTGACAGACCAAACTTTAGAGAATTTGCATTTTCCCTTTTCAATTTGTGCGGTCCCCACTGTAATTGTGCGGCCACAATTCCCTTTAGATGTAGCGGCCACAACTGTGCGGTCCTCATATTACACATGCTGGCCGCACTTTTTCAACTCCAATTTTATGAGCACACTTCCTGTAAAGTCTACTCATTCCTGCAACACACTTCAGATCCAGTTAGCACAAAATTAACACCTATCTACAAAAGAAGAAAAGAAAAAAGAAAAAGAAACATGGGTTGCCTCCCAAGAAGCACCTGATTTAACGTCGCGGCACGACGCAGATTACCATCATTTCAAATGAATAACTGCTACCACATGGCCATCATCAATCTTTCCCAAATAATGCTTCACCCGGTGACCATTGACTCGGAATACCTCATCATTATTTTCTTCAAGTCGAATGCACCAAAAGGTGTCACACCCACAATTTCAAAGGGACCACTCCATTTAGATTTCAGCTTTCCGGGAAACATCTTCAATCGTGAGTTGAACAAGAAAATAGGATCGCCCACCTTGAACTCCTTTTTCCGGATGTACTTGTCATGAAGGTACTTCATCTTCTCTTTGTACAAGGACGAACTTACATATGCATGGTACCGAAACTCATCCAATTCATTCAAATGTGCAACCCACAAGTTAGCGGCTGCATCCCATCAAGATTCAACTTCTTTAAAAGCCACATGGCTTTATGCTCAAGTTCCATTGGAAGATGACAAGCTTTTCCAAATACAACCGGTATGGAGACTAACTAATAGGAATTTTGTAAGCAGTCCAATAAGCCCATAGTGCATCATCAAGTTTCTTTGACCAATCCGTCCGGTTAGCATTCACTGTTTTGGACAAGATACTCTTTATTCCCGATTGGATACTTCCACTTGAACACTAGCTTGAGGATGATAGGGAGTCATAACTTTATGAGTGAAAGCATACTTTCTAAGCAAAGTGTCAAAAGCCTTGTTGCAAAAATGCAACCCCCCATCGCTTATGATAGCGGACTACCAAATCTTGTGAAAATATTCTTCTTCAAGAATGCCACCACACTTCTCGCTTCATTCTTGGATAAAGCAATGGCCTCAACCCATTTAGACACATAATCAACCACGACGAAGATGTAGGTGTTTACACAAGAACTCACAAAAGGACCCATGAAGTCAATGCCCCACACATCAAAGATACCGATCTCCAAAATTGTAGTGAGAGGCATTATATTCTTCTTCGAGATTCCACTGACCTGTTGGCATTCATCACATCTTTCATATCACTTGCATCTTTATAGAGAGTGGGCTAATAAAATCACAACTTAGCACTTTAGCCGTCGTACTTGCTCCGCCATGGTGACCACCCTAAAGCAAAGAATGGCAAGCCTCAAGAATAACACTTTGCTCTTCATCCGGTACACATCTTCTAATTATCCCATCCATGCAAATATGGAAGAGGTAAGGCTCGTCCCAATAATAATATTGAAAATCCCATTTGAGCTTCTTCTTTTGATTTGAAGAGAACTCATCGGGGATGATTTCACACACAAGGAAGTTTGCTAGATCGGCGAACCATGGCACAACCTTCATTGAAATGGCCAAGAGTTGCTCACTGGGGAAGGTCATTGATCTCAAGGCCATCATGAGGCCTCCCCTCCTCCTCCAAACGAGACAAGTGGTTCGCCACTTAATTTCACTCCCTTTCTAATCTTGAATGTCAATATCAAACTCTACAACAATAGCACCCATCTCATCAACATAGATTTTGAATCTTTCTTTCTTATAAGATAACGAAGTGCCGCATGGTCCGTATGAACAATAACCTTTGAACGCATCAAGTACGGGGGGAATTTCTCAATAGCAAACACATTGGTAAGGAGCTCTTTCTCTGTAATGGTGTAAATTAACTTGGGCATCATTAATGGTCTTACTAGCATAGTAGACGGGATGAAAAATCTTTGAGATACGTTTCCCCCAATACTGCTCCAACCGCTACATCACTAGCATCGCATATGAGCTCAAAAGGAATATTCCAATTAGGAGCGGTGATAATGGGAGTAGTAGTCAACTTGAACTTTAGCAATTCAAAGGCTCTCATGCAATCATCATTAAAGTAAAATTTAGCATCTTTCTCTAAAATCTTGCACAAGGGGTTCACCACTTTGGAAAAATCCTTTATGAAGTGCCAATAAAACCCCGCGTGACTCAAGAAACTTTTCACGCCTTTCACTGATGTTGGAGGTGGAAGTTAAGAAATCACCTCTATCTTCGCCTTGTCGACCTCAATGATCTTCTTTGAAATTTTGTGGCCAAGGACAATGCCCTCCTCGACCATGAAATGGCATTTCTCCCAATTTAGCATCAAGTTCGTTTTTTCACACCTTGCCAATACTTTATCCAAATGTTCCAAGCAATCATCAAAAGAATTCCCGGCTACCGAAAAGTCATCCATGACGACTTCAAGGCATTTCTCTACCATATTCGTAAAGATCGCCATCATACACCATTGAAATATTTTCGGTGCATTGCATAAACCAAATGGCATCCACTTGAAACCGAAAGTGCCATAAGGACAAGTGAAAGTTATTTTCTCTTGATCTTCCGGGGCAATATGATTTGGTTGTAGCCCGAATATCCATCTAGAAAGCAAGGTTGGCCAACCTATCAAGCATTTGGTCAAGGAAGGGAAGTGAAAAATGGTCTTTCCTCATGACTTTTTTTAGCTTCCGATAATCCATACACACTCTCCACCCGGTCATCGTTCTTCTGGGAATGAACTCGTTCTTTCATTTGTGACCACTATTATGCCCCCCTTTTTCGGGATACATTGCATCGGAGAAGTCCACAAACTATCAAAAATAGGGTAGACCACCCCGGCATCAAACATTTGATAATCTCCTTTTTGACCACGTCTTGCATGGCTTCGTTGAGTCTCCTTTGATGTTCAATGGTGGGTTTGGAATTTTCCTCCAAGTTAATCTTGTGCATGCAAAATGTGGGGATTATTCCTCGAATATCCACCAAAGTCCACCCAATAGATTTCTTCCTCTTGTGGAGCATCGTTAATGTAGAGTCAACCTGCACGTTAGCCAAACAAGAGGAAAGAATAATTGGTAGAGTAAAACAAGGGCCAAGGAATTCATACCTGAGATGTGGAGGCAATGGCTTCAACTCCAAGATCGGAGGCTCTTCAATTGAAGGCTTTGTAGGAGGAGTTTTCCTATTCTCGAGATCCAAGGAAAATTTTCGGGGGTGCATAGTTGTACAACCCTTTCCTTGCAACGAATTAACACACTCCATGAAGCCATCTATCTCGTCATCGTCAAAATTGAGCAAGACGGCCTCCAACATATCACCCACATTAATCGTGGCACTTGTATCATCAATAATCATATCGGTCACCAAGTCCATGAATGAACACACTTCATTGCTATTCGATTGCCTCATAGATTTTGCACACGTGGAACACTGCCTTTTCATCACCCACCTAGAAAGTGAGTTCTTTGGCTTCCAAATCAACAAGAGCCTTCCCTTTAGCAAGAAAAGGTCTTCCAAGAATAATCAGCACCTTATTCGTAATCAAGAATAACAAAGTCCGCCGAGAGAATGAACTTATTAAGACGAACCAATATATCATCAATCACCCCCAACGGTCTCTTCATTGTGCGATCAGCCATTTGTAATCTCATATATATGGGTCTTGATTGCGTAATTCCCAAGGTCTTGAAAATCGAATGGGGCATCAAATTTATACTCGCCCCAAGATCACAAAGAGCTTTGGAAAACTCGGCACTTCCAATGGTGCAAAGGATTATGAAAGCACTGGGATCTTCCAACTTAGGATCCATCAAATTCACAATTGATCTCCTCTGTGGCAGCCCCGGGCTGTCCCGAAGCAGAGGGTTCGGCAAGCATGGACGGATCCTTGTCCTCATTCAACGGCCTAAGCTTGGTGTTCTTGGGAAAACCTGTAAGAAGAAAGAAGACTTAGAAATGTGTAAGCTGAGGGTATGAAGGTAATATTTTGGGAGGGAGCCTTACCATGAGAACGGGCCTCCCACTTGCCCCTCGAGAGCTTGGGCCATGCACGCTCGGAGTATGGCATTTATTTGCAGATCCCTTCGATCTACTCCTTGAAGTAGGGGACTACGTTAGGAACTTGGGCGACCGCTGCACAACGACAAGCACATGCAATTAGAAAGAGAATAAAAGGGAATTCCAAATGCCCAAGAAGAAAAACACTTATGGGATGTGTTCCACTTATCAGGGAACTGTAGAAACTCAGAGGGGATGAGTTCTTTGGTCTTCACCCGAACGAACCTCCCCTACCAATATCTATCTCGATCCTTGTCGATGTTCGAGAACGGAGCCTTGCTCGCTTGACGAACAAGCTTGATCAACCCCTATTGGAACATTCAGGGGCTATATAGACGAAGCAGATGGTCGAGCGTGAATCGGGGTGCTGCAGTGTTGTTCACAGAATGTCGGAGGAGGAATACGATCCTCCAAAAGAACGGGTGGATTTTCCCAAGGCAGAGCTCGTACCTTTTGAAGAAGTCGAGGACCATAGAGTCCACTGGGGCAAGCATAAAGGGTAATTATAAACAATCATGTACTCCTCCACATGAGCAATGATATCGTCATTGGGCCCCGGGACGATCACCTCCTTACCCTCCCAGTTACAGTTTGTCCGAACTATAGGTAGTGTTTCCTCAGTAATGGAACATATGTACCTCCATGCTCCCTAGACTCGATCCTGTTTACTGGAGGCCTTCTCGACATTGAAGTTGCTACCGATAAAGCAACCCCCGAATAGGAAGCTCTTCAAGGGGGGCTCCTTGGCTACCTCGACGTCCATGATCAGGTTAGAAGATGACGGAGCAGTTTGTTGAGGCACAGATTTGAAAGATTTTGCCATCGGGATCTGGGAAATATGAAGGTTTGAAGAAAAAAAAAATTGAAGATTTGAAGATGGAATGAAGCTATGAAGAACTGGGTTGAAGATTCAGAGATGAGGGCAAATAAAGAATTCGATGGTGGATCAAGAGTTCTGGAATCGGAAAGTGGGAAAGTAAAAGAGAGTCAGAGTTTTTATAGGGGGAGAATAATCAATGCGAGACGTTTTGTGGTCGAGGATAGTCAACCGGTGGTTAACACGTGTCCGAAGTTAGAACGACAAGAATTATGTGTTGTTTCATTGACCGGACAACTCGGTCGTTACGTACGAAAGAAGAAATCGGGATTCAGTTTTCATTTTCTATCGATTCAATAAATCTACCCTTCGAAAAATGAGGGCACTATTTGTGCACGGGTAAAATCAGGGGCAATGTCCATCCCGATTTTCCAGTGAGAAAACGAAGGAGGAACAACGACCCACGACATTGTTATCGGGGTCAGAGACCTGTCGAGACACATGAAGGATGAATGATATGTCCGACATCGAACCAGGTAAAGCGACGCATCTTGGACCGTATATGACTTCTAGACCGCGGGAGACGCGATTGACAATTATGCACGACTGATAGGGGGCCGCAATGTGCTTCCTCAACCGGATATCACGGCGTGAGTCTCACTCGATGTCGATTGTGGATCAACAATTATTGGGAAAAGAAGATTTTTACCTTTTTTAGACTTCTACTAGGACTAAAACTCTCCTACTATATAAAGGGGAGGTTTTTCATTTCTTCGGACACATTGTAACACGTAAACCAAAGCAATACAAGTTTATTTTCTACATTTTAGCTATTTTTAAAGTATTGCTCATTTGTTCTGTTCTTTATTCTCGATTGAGCTTGAATCGAGGGTCCAACCGAGGATGAGGTTAGTGGTCAGTCTACGTTCAGGCTTGGCCATAATATTGCAACTGGTTTGAACGTGTATTTCATTTCTAACTCATTTATTTGATATTCTTAATTGTTCATATTGGATAATCACATATCCTTAAAACCGTGTAGAAATTTAATTGTTACCCAACAAAATGTCTCAACATTTTAGGACACAAGAATATTTCTTCTCTCCAGTCTTTAGGAAATAATGTAATTGATTTTGAAATAAAATTGGAAGTTAGGTATTACTTCACCCCGCGTAGAGGATATTCGATCATCATGTGTCAGGAGAAATGTTGTCATGATTTGTTAAGTTCTTTTATATTTTATTTTCTTGTACAAAATAAAAAGGACATTATTGAGATTAAGTAGAAAATTAAGTTTTATCTTGCATGTTTAAGTAATTTTTTTTGGTCATGGAAATAACATTATGTTCATGTGAAAATTATAACTGCAAACCTTGAACATCATGAGAGCTCAAGGAAAGCCATGGTGAGATGGGATACATTATGCAAACCACATTCAACAGATGGTCTGAACCTCATAGAGTTTCATAAATGGAATGGAGCAGCTATCAGCAAACTACTATAGGCTGTAGCAACCAAGAAAGATGCACTCTGGATAAAATGGATTCATGCCTTCTATATCAAAAGGAAAGAACTGCAGCAACTACATATTCCTACAAAAGGTCTGTCGGCTGATAAGGAAGATATTGGATGCAAAGAAATGGTTCCTAAACATGGATTACAATGTGACCTTATAGAGATACTGTGACAAAGAAAAGATTAGCATTAAAAAAGCCTACTTACTCATTCTTCCACAATTTTAGAAAGTTCGATGGAAAGGGATAGTGTTAGGACCAACTACTACACCAAAACATAAATTCATCTTTTGGCTGGCACCACAGGGTCGATTGGCTACTGTTGATCGATTGCAGAAATGGGGGCATACATGTCCAAACCGACTGTATCTTATGTAACACTGGAGCTGAGGAAAACCTGCAGCACCTATACTTCAAGTGCTCCTACTCATCCCAAATTTAGAGTGCATTACTCAGGTGGTTGGGGTAGAATAGGAGAATTAGCATCTAGGAGGAGGAGATTGAATGGATAAGCAGAAAGATGAGTAACAACAAGCCACGAGCAAAGATCATGAAGTTTCTATGTGCTGTTACTGTATACCATGTATGGAATGAAAGAAATGCAAGGAGATTTCAAGATGTAAAGAAAGATAGTCACCAGAGACTGAAAGAGATAGCCATTCAGTTGCATACAAGAGGGCAACACTTTAGCAAATGGAAAACTCATTGTCCTCATAGGTTTAGGAAAACTCATTGTCCTCATAGATTTGGGAAAGGAAAACCTATAATCCTGGTCAAATTGGGAGACCTTTCTCTTATAGGTTTGGGACTATTTGGGATCTATATATAGGATGTACTGTTTATTCTCCTTTTATTGTAAATACCCTTAATTATTAATATATATAAATCCCGCCGCCGTGGAAGTTTACCCTAACGGGGTGTTACCACGAAATAAGTCTCTCTACCTTAACTTTTCTCTATTCAAGATTTTTTCATCTTCTTCGTCAGTTCAGAGTGTTTGAGTGAATCGATCCTAACAACTGATACCAGAGCTTTGGAGATTCAACACGATCACCGAAGATGGAGAGTTCGAAGATTGGAATCGAGAAGTTTGATGGATTCAATTTCAGTTTCTAGAAGATGCAGATCGAAGACTATCTATACCACAAAGATCTTCACGAACCCTTGACTGAGGCAAAGCCGACTTCCATGACAGACGAGCAGTGGAAGCTTAAGGATCGCCAGGCGTTGGGGTTGATCCAGTTGACTTTTTCGAGATACGTGGCGTTCAATATCGTTAAGGAGAAGACTACGACAGATCTAATGAAAGCGCTATCAAATATGTACGAAAAGCCATCGGCGATGAACAAGGTATATTTGATGCGTAGATTGTGCAATTTACAGATGTCTGAGAATGGATCTGTTGCCGATCATATAAATGAGTTCAATATGATTGTGAGTCAACTGAGTTCTGTGGAAATTAATTTCGAAGATGAAATTAAGGCATTGATTTTAATGTCATCTCTGCTCAAATCTTGGGATACTATTGTTTCTGCGATTAGCAGTTCCCGTGGATCTGAGAAGTTGAAGTTTGATGAAATCTGTGATGTTGTTCTCAGCGAAAGCATTCGCAAACGAGAAGTGGGAGATTCATCGGGCAGTGCTCTCAGCATTGACCGAAGGGGGAGAAGCAAGTCGAAGGGCCAAAATCAACATGGCCGATCAAAATTAAAGAATCGAGGAAAATCTCCAAACAGACCCAACGTGATTTGTTGGAACTATGGAGATAAAGGGCACTATCGGACAAACTGTACGAAACCAAAAAAGAAGCAGAATCATATACCTGGAGATGATAGTGATTCTGTAAATTCTGCAGAAGAGATTGGGGATTCTCTAATCCTTAGTGTGGACAGCCCGGTCAAATCCTGGATTTTAGATTCTGGTGCATCCTTTCATTCGTCTCCAAGCAAGGAATTGTTCCAAAATTTCAAATCTGGAAATTTCGGGAAGGTGTATCTTGCTGACAACAAAGCCTTGGAGATTGAAGGAAAGGGGAATGTCTGCATAAAGAGCCCAGCGGGAAACCAGTGGACATTAGAGGATGTCAGATATATTCCTGCTCCCAAGAAGAATTTGATCTCTGTTGGTCAGTTGGATAGCACAGGCTATACAGCAGGGTTTGGGAAAGGTTCGTGGAAGATTGTGAAGGGTGCTATAATTGTAGCTCGTGGCACCAAATCTAGAACCTTGTACACCACTGCAGGGTGTATTAACATGGTTGCTGTCGCTGAGGGTTCTTCCGGTTCATGTCTGTGGCACAACAGAGTTGGACGCATGAGTGCTAAAGGAATGAAGATGCTGGTTGCAAAAGGAGCATTAGAGGGCCTGAAGTATGTTGACATGGGTCTTTGTGAAAGCTGTGTTATGGGAGCCTGCTAGAGAGCCGAACAAAGTGCGATTGGAAATGGTACATACAGATGTTTGGGGACCATCTCCAGTTTCATCACTTAGAGGATTCAGGTTCTATGTCACCTTCATTGATAATTTCAGCAGAAAGGTATGGGTCTATTTCTTGAAGCATAAGTCAGATGTGTTTGTGACTTTCAAGAGGTGGAAAGCTGAAGTTGTAAATCAGACTGGTTTCAAGATCAAATGCCTGAGGTCTGACAATGGAGGAGAGTATGACAAGTCATAGTTCAAAGCATTTTGTGCAGTTGAGGGAATCAAATTGATGAGGACAGTTCCCGGTAAGGCTAGGCAGAATGGAGTTGCTGAGAGGATGAACAGAACATTGAATAAGCGTGCAAGGAGCAAGAGGATACACTGTGGGCTGCCCAAGATGTTTTGGGCAGATGCTATGAGCACAGCTGCATACTTGATCAACAGGGGACCATCAGTTTCCCTGGGGTTCAAGATCCCAGAGGAGGTGTGGACGAAAAAAGAGCTCAAGTTCTCACATTTGAGAACTTTTGGTTGCACGGCTTATGTTCATGTTGATCTAGAGAAAAGAGACAAGCTTGATGCTAAGGCTGTGAAGTGTTACTTCATAGGCTACGGTTCTGACTTGTTTGGTTACAGGTTTTGGGATGACAAGAACAGAAAGATCCCGAGACATTATGATGTGACATTTGATGAGTCTGTCCTATACAAGGACAGAGAGCAGAAGGTTTCAGAGACTACGAAGCAAGTGGGAGTTGAGATTGAGTTGCAGAAGAGTACACCCAGAGATGTTGCGAAAGAAACTCAACCAACTCCAGACGTTGTTGCTGAAGAACCTATAGCGGAACAAGTGACACCTGAGTAGCTGTTGATGAGATCATCAAGGACCATCAGAGCACCAGATAGGTATTCACCTTCATTACATTATCTGTTGCTGACTGATGAAGGGGAACTAGAGTCTTTCGATGAGGCCCTACAGGTGGAGGATTCAATCAAGTGGGAGCAAGCCATGAATGATGAATTGAGCACCCTTGAGAAGAACAACACTTGGGTGTTGACTGAGTTACCTACAGAGAAGAAAGCCTTGTTGAACAAATGGGTGTTAAGAATCAAGGCAGAACCAGAGGGTAAAAGAAGTTTCAAAGATCGGTTAGTGGTTAAAGGATATTCACAAAGGAAAGGTATTGATTATACTGAAATATTTTCTCCTGTTGTGAAGTTAACTACTATCGGAATTCTGTTGAGTATTGTTGCATCAGAGAATTTGCATCTTGAGCAAATGGATGTAAAAATAGCGTTTTTACATGGAGATCTGGACGAGGAGATCTATATGCAACAACCAGAAGGATTTGTAGTTCCGGTCAAGGAACACATAGTGTGCAAGCTCAACAGGAGCTTGTATGGGTTGAAGCAAGCACTGACGCAGTGGTACAAAAAGTTTGACTCCTTCATGACCAAGAGTGGCTTTTGCAGGGTTGAAAAGGATCAGTGCTGTTACTTCAAGAAATACACTGATTCTTATGTGTTTCTACTTTTGTATGTGGATGATATATTGATTGCAGGATCCAGTATGAGGGAGATAAACAATTTGAAGGCAAATATGTCTTCAGCATTTGAGATAAAAGATTTGGGTGCATTGAAGCAGATTCTGGGGATGAGGATTTCTAGGGATAGATCTACTGGCACTTTAAATCTATCCCAGGAGCAATACATTGTGAAGGTGTTGTCCAGATTCCGGATGAGTGATGCTAAACCCAAGACTACTCCTTTGGCAAAACATATAAAATTGTCAAAGGGGCAGTCACCCAAGACAACTGAAGAGCATGAGCACATGGCAATTATTCCATATGCTTCAGCAGTTGGGAGTTTGATGTATGCTATGGTCTGCACTAGACCTGACATAGCACATGCAATGGGAGTTGTTAGCAGGTACATGGCGAATCCGGGGAAAGAGCATTAGGAAGCTGTTAAGTGGCTTCTGAGATATTTGATAGGTACAACCAGTATTTCACTTAGTTTTGGCAAAGGCAAAGTGAATCTGCAGGGTTTTGTGGATGCTGATCTTGGTGGTGATGTGGACTCGAGCATGAGCACATCCGGATACATTTACACCATAGGTGGTACAGCAGTGAGTTGGATGTCCAGGCTTCAGAAGTATGTTTCTCTTTCATCAACAGAGGCTGAGTATGTGGCAATAGCTGAAGCTGGAAAGGAGATGATATGGCTGGCAGATTATCTGGAAGAGTTGGGCAAGAAGCAGAGCGAGAAGATTCTTTATTCAGATAGCCAGAGTGCCATACAGTTGGTGAAGAACCCAGTCTATCATTCGAAGACAAAGCACATCAGAAGACGGTACCATTTCAATCGTAGGGTAGTGGAGGATGGTGATATGTGTTTGGAGAAGATAGGGGGTGCAAAGAATCCAGCAGACATGTTGACGAAATGTGTTGATGTTGAGAAACTGAGGTTGTGCAAAACCCTCAGTTAGTCTTCTGTAGTTTGTTTCTACAGATGGTGCAGTATGGTGAAGATTGATGATGTTGGGACAATTTTTTGAACGACTGAATCAGTCTCCAAGTGAGAGAATTGTTAGGTGTGGAGCCTGATTAATATGTGATGGACTTGAATTATTTTCTTGTATTTTTAGGAAACCCATAATCCCTATAGGTTTAGGAAAACTCATTGTCCTCATAGATTTGGGAAAGGAAAACCTATAATCCTGGTCAAATTGGGAGACCTTTCTCTCATAGGTTTGGGACTATTTGGGATCTATATATAGGTTGTACTGTTTATTCTCCTTTTATTGTAAATATCCTTAATTATTAATATGTATAAATCCCGCCGCCGCGAAAGTTTACCCTAACGGGGTGTTACCACGAAATAAGTCTCTCTACCTTAACTTTTCTCTCTTCAAGATTTCTTCATCTTCTTCATCAGTTCAGAGTGTTTGAGTGAATCGATCCTAACAGATCATACCTTCACAAATAGGTAGTGAAAATCTGGAGCGATGGTTATAGAGTCAAATGTAACTAATAACCGTATATAATTATACTTGGTTGAAATATATTTTTATAATTTTGACAAAAAAAAAAATTATCACTGCCCAAAAACAACAGAATGCCAGAAACAATTAAAGTGAGCGGAGCCCGAGACAATTATGTCTGAGTTTAAGAATATGAATAGCATAGATTATATTACTATGTCATGATTGTTTAACATATTAACACAAAATAAAAAGGACAAGATGGTTCAACATAATCTTTTTATAATTTAAATAGAGGAAAATAATCCTACAAAAGTTTTTATATTTGATTTTCAGATCTTTTACGTGGAAAAATAGAAAAAACTTGGGAGAGTTTTTGCATAAAACTGACAAAAATAGGTCCACAAAACCAATCCTCATCTCTTTCAACTACGAAAATGAAGTTCGAAAATCTAAGATGAGAATGAAATTAAAATCTTCTGGTGATACCCTTACTTCAAATTAGATATAAAATTTAAAATATATTTTGGAAAAATGTTCACATTATTACCCAATTTTCGCATTGTACTTCATAAAATATGGAAAACAAAGAACCTGAAATAGAAATGTAACTAAAAAGGATGTTTTATACAGATACTTCAAACTTCAAAGTCTACAGTACTTGAATTACAAAGAGGGAAAAAAAAACATTGCTTTAATAAATAAAGACAAACATGTGTCTTCTTTATTGGATCAAGTTCATCAGATGAATGGACATCAAAAGAAAAGAAGAAAAAAAAGAAACATAAAAACTGAAAAGTAACTCCATATGAAAGAGTATTTGTTTGTCCCAGCAATGTTACCTTGATTCTCTCCTACAGGAAAAAGGAAAGAAAAGTATGAGAATGTGTTGCAGATAGATCTCTTTTGTAAGGGAATTACTTTGAGATTTGGAAATGAACCATTAAATGGAAGCTATCATTGTCCAACATATGTTTAACAAACACAAAAAAAAACTGAATAAATTTCAACATCTGTCACTGTGTGGCCTTGGATTCAGCTTGGGGAGGGAATATGGTGAGGTTGCATTTCATGCCTTTAGATATCTTGCTCTCCTGTACATCTTTTGCAGATTTCACAGCTTTGCTTGTATTCTCCAGCCTCATCTCTTGAAGGTTAGGTATATCAGCCAGCCCAAGAGGCAGACCGTTGAGCTTATCACAAGAGATAAGAACAAGGAGCCGAAGTATTGGAAAGTTAAGATTTGACGCCTCCCAAGTTTCTAATTCTGCTGCCTTTTCAATCCATAGGACCTGGAGTTGGCTAAAACCTCCGATTTCAGGCTCCCAAGAATCACCAATAAATGCATCTTCTTTCAATTTTAGGACCTCAAGGGATTCCAACTGCCCCAATTTAGTCGCTTCACTCCAAGAAAACCTTGTATTTGCTAAAATTAACTTCCTCAATGTGCGTAAAACTCCAAACAATGCTGGAGGGAGGTGATACGCTTTATTCATGTAAGGAGCATCATTCAACAGTTTCAGATGTTTCAGGCACTTTAGCTCTTCAAGATTGTTGATTCCACCCTTAGTTTCAAGAAAAACCGCCATTTGCCCTCGAATGCTCAACTTTGTGATATGACGAGCCTTGGCGAGCACGTCTTTCTTGCAACTTTCTGGTGCAACCATGGAAAGAGTTTGTAGACAAGAAGGTTTACCTGACGCCGTGGTAGTGGGGGATGGCAATTTTGCAGGTATGTTGGTGTGAAGATGCCTCAACTGTAACATGTTCCATATGTCTGCTTTTACCTCAAGGGTGGACGCTGAGGTACTCGTATTAAAAATAAGAGTTTGTAAATTCCAAAATTTACCAAAGGTCAAAGGAATGGCATTAAAGTTACCTGAGATAGCAATATATCTCAAATGAAATAATTGGTTAAAATCCTTAGAGAAGAGAAACTTGAGGGATTCAACGTCCAAAACCCTGACAAGCGGAAACGCTTTGTGAATGAGTTTAATGTCATTAGGAGTCAACCCGCTGATTTGTTTTTCTTTTGAGGAAAAACAATAGAAAGATCTAACATGTTCTGCAGAAGGTTTTTTGGAAAGGAAATCTTTCAGATTAGAGGGTTGAATGCACAATCGACGAGATTTATTTGGGTCTGCCATAGGAATAGCTTGATCAGGAGTTAGACTTACTTCTTGAAAAAGCCATTTGTTACTGGCCTCCTTTCTGCAGAAGTAATGCAACATGTCGTGAAGACGACAAGTTTTTATTTGACCATCAGACTTCTTTTGCAATATCACTAAGTTTCTGTTGACAAGATCATTCAAATAAAACTCTGCTATCTCCTCAAGACTGTAGTTTTGTTGGGGCTTTATTAATCCCTCCGCTATCCACAAGCGAATTAATTTCCAACAAGGGATATCAAATCCGCGAGGAAAGACACCACAATACAAAAAACATGTCCGCATTTCCTGGGGACAAAGATAATAACTCATCTCCACAAATTTCAAGCAGCCTTCATGGTCATTTAAAAGATGCTGCGTCACATAATTCTCCATTTTTATCCAATCATGTATGTTCGAACGGCCTCTTAATGCTCCTGCAATTACCACTAGTGCAAGTGGTACTCCTCCACATTCTCGTGCAATTCTTTCTCCAAGTTCTACCAAGTCATTAGGACAACTTCCCTTGCCAAAAACTATTTTTACCAGCAATTCAAAACTTTCTTTTGGAGTTAAAAATTTCAAAACATGAGGATTTGGATTGGCGTAACGAGCCAGAGATATGTCACGCGTGGTAATCATGATTCGATGGCCTTTTACATTTTCTGGAAAAACTTTCTTTACAGCATCAATGATATGTGTTCCCCATACATCATCTAAACAAATTAGACATCTACCTCCACTTGCTATAAAACCATATATATCCCGAGCTAATTCATCCACATCCTTATTTTGATATTCATCAATGCTTTTGGTGAATCCATTGAGAATGTTGAGATAGATTTTCTTTAGTTTGTAATTCTGACCGACGTAAATCCAAAGGATGCTGAAAAATTCATATGAAAGCTTAGGATCATTGTAGATTTTTCTTGCAAGTGTGGTTTTTCCAAGGCCGGGCATACCTACTATTGGGACAATATCTCGACATTCTACTGATCCTTCAACAAGTCGTTTGATCACTTTGTTTGCTTCCTCATCAAAGCCGACCATTTTATCATCCTCTAAAGGACCCTTTTTTAGGAAAATAAAATGGACCGCATTAGAAATCATAGTGGATATTCTTCTTAATTTCTGCAATTATATAACTAAAAAAAAGTCTAAACTTCGTGCGATGCTGCGACAAGAGAAAACTCTTTGCAAAAATGATTATTAGCAACCCAAAGAATAATAATAATGGGAATCTAAATTACTGCATAAGTGACATAAAAAGTACTCCTTTCATCCCATTTTGTGTGGTTTATTAAACTGGACATGAAGTTTTTTTTTTAAAAAAAAAGAATGACTTTTTAAATTTGTTATCTAAAATAAGTCATAGACGTTTGTGTTGGGTATGTGTGAACAACGTACCACATGAAAACTAAAATTAAAAGAAAAAGTATTTGTATTTTCAATTATATTACTACTAAAATACTACTACCAGAGTCACTAAGTACCTCTATAATATGGCTCACTTATGGATAAACAACATGTATTCATTCCAAAATCAAACACTTAGGCCCTTTTATGTAATGGGAATATCACACATATATTTATTATTTCACTTAATATTATTTTAATTTACTTAGTTACAATACTCTCCCTAGTTTGGAAATTAATCAATTGACCTCTCCCTACATAAGGAATTGTGTACATAAGGGATTCCAGTAACTAATTTTTAAAATATACGCATAACCATTATATTTGTGTAGGATTCCTATTATATAGGGGTTTATAAGTAATTAGCTTTGAAATGTTTCTGCAATTAAGTGATTTTATAAATGTGTATAGAACAATTTACTCCTACTAATATTGTTGTTATTAGAATTATTATTGAGAATTACACAAGCATCCCATGAACTTTGGACTTATAACACATATTCCTTGTGATTTTAAATAATACAAACCGCCCTTTGTCATACTCAACAAAACCATATTATGATAAATAAAGAGACAAGTTTGCACCTTATACTCTGAGTTTATTCTTCTGTAGCAAACTATATTCTCAAATTGGGTGATGAATCTAATTCTGTCTTCTTCCTCTCAACACATTCAAATAACTTTTGCATAATTAAGTGGTAAATAAAACTAGAAATAAATATATAAAAAGAAACTGTGTAAAATGAAAAAATAGTGCAACATAGTAAAGAGCTTTAATCATCGATGTTTATGTAAATATATAATTTAAAGAAGTTGAGTGGCATAAATAAATCAAATGCATGCAGCAAACAGTAAGAATTAAAAAGGAACAAGGCAAAATTACAAAACAAAATAGAAGATATTTAATTAACACATAAAAGGTAAACTCGATCACTCTTTATATGCTAGATATTACTCCTATAAATATAATTACACATTTATGTTTTTTTCTTTCATCTTCCATGTTAATAACTTTTCTATACCTTCTTACATTCTTTATATCATTGTAAGTTTTCTTATTTATCACTAGTTGTTTGTATCTTTCATCTTCCACTGTAATAATTTTCTTGCACAATTTCACATTCTTATAGCATTTTATAAAGGCACACAATAAGGCGTTTAAACATTTATATATTGTAAACTAAGATAGAATGCATCAAAGAAAGATGATTTGCTCTTCGAAAATGTTATTTTTAATGGTTCTTTTCTTTATCTAACAACTTGTATTCTATCAAAAACTCTCTAATAGAGAATAAGAAGCAGAAGAATATGTGTATACTAACGACATGAGGGTTGTTTGCAGTTTTCTCTTCTGTCTTCTCATTTTTCAAGTAAGTGTCACTTTGTCTTTTTTTATATAAAAGAATTTTAAATTCTTTTGGAAGTCACTATCCCATCGAGTTCTATTTCTATGTGGTTATAACATGCTGGTCATCTTATCTTTCATACTATTAATTTTTCTTTGTTACTTCCTACGAATATCAATGGAACTGTACAAGTATTTTTCTTTTTCTGAAATGTATCATCATCCATATTAGAGCTGGTAACCACAATAGATAAATGATAAAATTTAAATTAAATTTTATTGTAAAGTATCTTCTTTTATTGAGATATAGAATTATCAATGTTAGAACTGGTGATTACAATAAACAAATGGTGATATTCAAAGTTTAAAGTCTATTCTAATTAGAGGTCATGTTACTATGACAATATTTACTTAGCAAATTATTTTGAGATTTCTACATGCCCAATCCTTTATTTGATATAATTTTCCTTAATAATATTATTCTTCATCTATTCCATTAATGGCAATTTCTTTTACAATTCTAGCATACTTTAAATATTTTAACTGACCCTCAAATTAATGTGTCAGCTTTATCCTAATAATATTGATATCCTTTCTCTCTCATCATTATATTAAAACTTTTCAATTTTCGCTCCTTTGAAACGGCATCTCCATTCTTACATATCAGAAATAAATTTAAATTTTTGTTTATATTTATACAAGTAATTATATATATATATATATATATATATATATATTTGTCGATTATAAATTATGAACAATTTATACGATATATATACATACATACATATATATATATATATATATGTATACATACATACATATATATATATATATCGTATAAATTATTCATAATTTATAATCGACAAATATACCTTATATTCTTTCAACTAAAATGTGCATACATGTTTTGTTTATATCTTGTATATTAATAATGTGCTTAGCTGGAAATTGTTTTACGGGATGTTCATGGTATGTTTAAGATATAAAATATTTGTACTAGAAATATACTATAAATATTAAAATCTTCAAGAAAAAACCTATGCATATATCTAGTATATTTGTAGAATATTTATGGTATAAAACTTAATTACTGTAAATATACACTCTATATATTTAATATATTTGTGTAATATTTACAATTTCAAAATTAATATAATTGTTATATATCATTAAGAGTTAAATATACAAATATGAAAGAAATCATAAACAAAAATTATAAAATTAGTCAAATACATGTTAAATAATATATGCATTATCTAAAAAGATAAAAAGGAATAGAATCAATAGGGTTGGGAATTAAGAAAGTTTAGGAGATAAATAAGGGACAAATACTTATGTTATAACAGTGCGAGATCTTAGGCATATTGTTGGAGTTTCGATTTTGGTCAGGTTATGTTATAGAAGAAATATTTTTGTTACTACTATTAATATATTAAATTTGCTGCTACGAAGATGTATTATATTTTTTAATATTGCTTAGTTATGTAAAGAACCCAATTATTCTTTCTTTTTGTTCTTGTAAGAGCTTTAAAGTAAAAATGGTATTAATACGAAAAAATCATGTAAAAAAGTCAAGAGCATGATAAGCTGATGATATAGAAAATTTTTCAGGACTGTACTGAAGACCTTCGTCAAATTGGTCTTGTAATTTTTTCTTTTTAAAATTTTTATTACAAATTATATGCATAATCTATTTATTATCTATATCGTTTTAAAAAAATATTTTATAATTTATATGGGACACATATGTAATACACGTGTACAGAAATTAGTATGTATATAAACGGAAGGTGAAGGTGTACGTGTTACAATGCCAAACCTCATGGGAGTTTTGTGTAGTTCTTAATTATTACAATATATTATTATTATTATTATTGTTATTGTTGTTATTATTATTTCCTCATTGCATTTAAGTTATTACCACCAAAGTGTAAACATATTTTTTATATTGTCAATGTAATTTAACCAATTAATTCTTCCGCTCTACACTATTTCTACATTTCTGTTCTGAAAGAGTGACATATTTTTATATTTTCTTAAATGAGAAGTTTTTACCGTCATAAAAATATTATGACTTGTTTAATATCATAGATTTTAAAAGTTTTATTTTAACCACAAGTTTCAAATTTTCTTATTTCATTCTTAAACTTTGTGTTAAGTCAAACTATGACAAATATAATATAACAGATTGTTTGTCATTTATTTTGTGTTTACGATCACTATTTGTTACATATATGAGGTGTGAATGCAATGATTTCGTAGTATATTTGAAAGGGCGAAAAGGAAAAAGCTTATTTAAGGTTTCAGGCATACCTGCGCTGCTTCTTGGGCACCTTTTCTAGGCAGCTCAAGCATAGGACGTGGCTGAAAAGCTTGTTGATTGTTTTCGCGGAGTTCCTTCACCTTCTCATGGATTCCTTTGATCTCAGCTGCAAGATTCCTGACTGTAGCGAGATGGCTCACATCAAAGAATCTTCCCATTTTACTTTTCTCTTGGTGCAGCTTCGCCTGAACCAGGAACTTATCAATGGCATCTTCAGCTCTATGCACCGTTTTTTGAATCTCCTCTCCCAGCAGTTTCCACTGAGTGCCATCACTGTGGTATTTTGCAGCATCGTCTAGGAAGGCTTTTAGGCGTTGAACTTCTTCCAGCAAACGTTGAAAGTCATCCTCAACACCTGCAATCAGCTCCACATTTTCACTTAGTAGCTGCAACAGGTTCTCCACCAGAAAGTCCACCACTGCATCTGCCATCTGTCTTTCTTGGATAAACAAGAACGTATATTGAGAGGATATATAATTTTTCAGAGTAATTTTTTCAGCTCGTAGCGATGAGATCCCCTGCACAACAACCGTATATAAAGAATGTAGTATGTGGAATAGATTGTATTTTTAAGTGGGCTTGTATTCTAAATTATTTAATGAGTCTTTCTATAATCTAGTTTTTAATGCACCCAGAGACAATCTTAACAAATCCTATGATTGTTGGTAGCCCATAGAAATAGTCTGTGTACTGTGGCATTTTGATGTTAAGGTAGTTTTCTTGGTACTTTCCTCGAGACTCTTCTTGTTTGTAGTAGTTGACCGATACGAGAGATTTTTGAGAAGTTCTGTATTGTGTTCTCTCCTTCAAACGACCAAACTAAGATGCTGGAACCGAATGCAATGTCACTATATTCTTATATATTACTTTGTTTAAAAAGGTATAGTATCTAAATTTAAAACAACTAACATTGAATTTCTTTCCTTCAATGACGATAATATTTTATAGCCACACTAACGTTGTTACATATTTAAAACAAGTTCTAAAAGTTTTATAGTTTAAGATCACAAGTTTCGAAAATTTTTCTTTCCTTTAAAATTATGCGTAAAGTCAATATATATATATATATATATATATATATATATATATATATATAAATTAAAATGAATAGAGTATTATATATCTCTACCTCACACAAAGTAGATGAAAGATTTGCCTCCACCCTATCCTTCCTGAACCTCACTTATAAAATCATAATAGGTATATTATTATTATTGTTGTTGTGCTGGCGTAGGTTACAACTGAATCCTCCACGATGCCGTAGCCCTAATGACGAGAATATATTGACTTTGATTATAAAACGACTTTGGCTTAATAATTGAGCCAAGTCCACGATTTATTAACCCTAAAAGGCATCATCTGAAATAATTATATTTACTTGCCGCTAGAACTGGATCTGCATTTCACATTGCCAGGTCTTTGATAATATTAACTAACTGCTGGTGGCACTATTTTATAGCTGGAACAAAGACTTGAGAACATGTGAACTAATATGCCTTTCACATAGCCAGGTCAACTTTGTGATGATCATGTATTATAGAGGTAAGTGTGTTCATTATCCAATTTCTAAATTACTAGAACCAAGTATTCCAACATCGATCCTTGATGATTTCTGGAAGATAATCTTCAAAAAACGAGAGGAGAGATCACAGAGACTATGGACGAAACATTTTCTAGGATAACAAAATGAACCAACTGAATACAAAAGGCTAACTACTTTCAGTTATATACAGTACACAAACTAACTTTTAACTTAGCTGCGTCCAGCTGTCACTAACTACTTAACTGTCATTAACTAATGCTAACTACTATCACTAACTAACTGGTAATTAGCTACTCTTTCAACATCCTCCCTCAAGCTGATGGTTGAAATAGGTCTTTCAACCCCAGCTTGGACAAAAGGTAGTCATGCTGCAGTTTGCCAGGGCTCTTTGTCAACAAGTCTGCTAGGTGCTCCTTGATTGAAATATGAAAGTTTTTTACCAAACCCTAAAAAATCTTTTTCCTAACAAAGTGACAGTCAATGTCAATATGCTTAGTTCTCTCACGAATAATGGGATTGGCTGCAATCTGAATAGCAACTTTGCTGTCACAATAGAGGGAAATAGGCAAGTTAACATTAATACCCAGCTCCATGTACAAGCATGTTAACTAGGTCAGTTCAGCAACTGTGGAAGCCGTTCTTTCTGAATTCTGCTTCTGCTGAGCTTCTAGCTACTGTGTCCTGCTTATTTGACTTCCAGGATATGGTAGCTTCTCTAAACTTCACTAGACACCCTGTAATAGACCTCCTAGTTTGTAGGCAACCTCCCCAATCTGAATCACAATAGGCTACAAGTGTGCCAGAGCTGTCTGAGAGCATTAATAAGCCTAGACCAGGAGCTGCCTTGATGTATCTCACCACTCTGAGAGAAGCCTCTAAGTGTCACGTTCCAATTCTCCTATAGGCCGTGATGGCACCCAACGTTACCGCTAGGCAAGCCAATAATAAATTAAACCATGTGATTAATCTTTTTTTTTTTTTTGAGTTTCCAAGTATTTAAATTCCATTAGATAAAAGATTAAGAAGCAACATATTTAAATAAATGAAACGAAAGTAGCTGAGTGCAATCATAACAATAGAATAATCCAAAATCATATGTCTGCTAGTGTGTGTGCCAAGACATGGTGTCACAAGTGTATGAGTACTAATAGATTATACAAAACTCTAGCTACTATCTGAAATGCAAATAGGTAGAAATAAATGCAAACGAGAGACTTTAGGTGTTGTGGAACGGCTGAGGAAGCAGCACTACTAGGCCTCGGGATATCTGAGATGCATGCCGATAGGACCGCCAGATGCACCTGCCTATGATCCTGCACGATTAGTGCAAAAGTGTAGCGTGAGTACATAAATAACATGTACCCAGTAAGTATCTAGTCTAACCTCGAAGAAGTAGTGACGAGGGGTCGACTTCGACACTTACTAAGGGCTAACAATATGAATTCATAAATTCTAAATAAGCATGAGTTATGTAACAAATTATAATACTCATTAACAGGCAGGAGAAAATAATTCTTTCAAAAATTAATAAATCCAAATAAATTCCCGTCATTGATAAGTGTAACCTCATAAGCCACAAAATAATATCAAGTATGATTAGGCTCCGAGTATTATTAAGAACGATTTATGCCGAGGTCGTATGGACCGATCCAGAATAATGTATACACTGTCGAGGGTCGAGCGGCACGAACCATAGATGCATCTATCTACTACCGAGGTGTTCGGCCCGCTCCACAAGAAGATAGGATACTTTATAAGCATTTGACTTAAATGTTATAACAAGGCTAATACACAATGTAACAAAGTTCCATCAATGGTCAAGTAATCTACTAAAAATTCAAGTAAGTAAACTTCGGTCTTTTAAAATTTCTCTAACAAGTTCTAATATAATTTAGGCACTTAAATTAATAAGTAGGGTGCAAACATTACAAGTAATTCATGATTTGGGTCCTAAACTACCCGGACATAAGCATGAATAGTAGCTACGCACGGACTCTCATCACCTCGTGTGTACATAGCCCCCACAATTAGAAGAAAATATTAATTTAAATCACCTACGAGGAAAATTCTCTCTTATAAGGTTAGACAAGAGACTTACCTCGTCTCAAGGCTCACTTTCCGGTCACAATTTCATTCTAAAGACTCAACTTGGTGCCAAATAATTCAAAACTAGTGAATTATTATATAAATTAATCAATACATGTTCAAAAGTTCATATTCTAAATATTAGAGTATTACCCAACCTTAATTGAAGGATAAGACTGCCACCATCTACGGGTTCTGCCTTCCAGCTGAAAGGTGGTAAAGTCCACCCCGTGGGACTCCAATATCCTCATGTTGTCAATCTGTCCCTACACCATCAATAAAGTCTTGGGAGTCCTCATGTCGCTCACCTCCAAAGGAAGGAGGATGAAGCACGGTCCATCTGTACAATAGCTTCTGCAGATAGCCGGCCGCAGCTAGTCTAGGCCCAGGTATAGCTGCTGCTAGCTGAGCTCCGCCCATGGGTAGTGCGCTCGAGGTCTGATACAGGGCAACTGCATGCCGTGAAGCCTGAGTGATAAGGGTCTATGCTTCCCCTCCCTCCTGAGATATGGCTGGGTCTGCTGAAAATAAACCAGCCTGAGTCATAGAATCCATGAACCGCAGCATACGGCCCATGACCTAATGGAATCTCGGCGCAGACATGAAATCCACCGGGGCTGGCTCTGCTGTAGGCACCTCGCTCTCCTCCCCAATAATAGGATCCTCTACTGGATCCACTAGTGGAATAGCTGGAGCAACTCTAGGACGTCCTCGTCCCTTTACTACGGGCTGGAGCCTTCCCTCGGCCTCTAGCAACATAGGGAGCAGCTCCTCCATGGTTTGGAACATTCGTTGTGCGATTTCTCACAATCTATGAGAGAATAATAGAAAGATACTTAGTAGCACATCAATTGCACGATAGGAGATGAAGAAGGAGTAGTTTCCTAACCACCCTATAGCCTTTCGAAGATAAGTACGGACGTCTCCGCATCGATCCGCAAGATTCTATTAGGCCTGCTCATAACTTGAGAGACCTACGTGAACCTAGTGCTCTAATACCATGGTGTCACGACCCAATTCTCCTATAGGCCGTGATGGCGCCCAACGTTACCGCTAGGCAAGCCAACAGTGAATTAAACCACGTGATTTATCTTCTTTTTTTTGAGTTTCCAAGTATTTAAATTCCATCAGTGAAAAGATTAAGAAGCAGCATATTTAAATAAAAGAAACGAAAGCAGCTGAGTGAAATCATAACAATAGAATAATCCAAAACCATATGCCTGCTAGTGTGTGTGCCAAGACCTGGTGTCACAAGTGTATGAGCACTAATAGATTTTTAAAAACTCTATCTGGGATATCTGGGATGCGCGCTGTTAGGATCCCCATATGAATCTTCCTCAGATCCTACACGATTAGTGCAGAAGTATAGCGTGAGCACGTAAATAATATATACCCAGTAAGTATCTAGTCTAACCTCAAAGAAGTAGTGACGAGGGGTCGACTTCGACACTTACTAAGGGCTAACAATATGAATACAAAAATTCTAAATAAGCATGAGTTAGTAAATAATTATAATAACTCATTAACAAGAAGGAGCAAATAATTCTTTTACAAATTAATAAATTCCAAATAAATTTTCGTCATTAGTAAATGTAACCTCATAAGCCACAAAATAATATCAAGTATGATTAGGCTTCGAGTATTATTAAGCACGATTTATGTCGAGGTCGTACGGCCCGATCCAGAATAATGTGTACACTGCCGAGCGTCGAGCGACACGAACCATAGATGCATCTATCTACTTCCAAGGCATTCGACCCCCTCCATAAGAAGAGAAGATACTTTATAAGCATTTGACTTAAACGTAATAACAAGGCCAATACACATTGTAATAAAGATTCAATTAACGGCCAAGTAATCCACTCAAAATTCAAGTAAGTAAATTCGGTCTTTTACAGTTCCTCTAACAAGTTCTAATATAATTTAGGCACTCAAATTAACAAGTAGGATGCAAACATTACAAGTACTTCATGATTTGGGTCCTAAACTACCAGGACATAAGCATGAATACTAGCTACACCACGTACTCTTGTCAACTTGCGCATACGTAGACCGCACAATTAGAAGAAAATATTAATTTAAATCACCTTTGGGGCAAATTCTCTCTTACAAGGTTAGACAAGAGACTTACCCCGTCTCAAGGCTCACTTTGCGGTCACAATTTCTTTCTAAAGACTCAACTTGGTGCCGAACAATCCAAAACTAGTGAAATATTATATAAATTAATCAATACATGTTCAAAAGTTCATATTCTTACTGTTAGAGTGATTATCCAACTCCAATTGAAGGATTTCCAAACTTCATCCCCGGGCCCACCTGCCCGGATTCTGAAAATTTTTGAAGAAAGTTGTTACCCATAACCTCAAGAACTCAAATATATAATTTTCACTCAATTCCATAACCATTTTCGTGGGTAAATCCCTTCTTCTTCTTCTTCTTCTTCTTCTTTTTTATCAAACCTAGGATTATTTATCGAAACCCATGATTTTCAAAATTTTACATGTTAAAATCTACCCATAATCTATGTTTTAAACTCATATTGTATAGAAATCACTTACCTCAAAGTGCTAGGTGAAAACCCCTCTGCAAAAGCTCCAAAATCGCCCAATGAATGAAGGAAATAAGTCAAAAATGGTTTAACTTTCCACTTAAATGAATCCTTCTGCCCAGCGGTATTTTCGCACCTGCGGGAACGCTTCTGCGGTCGACTTCCGCTTCTGTGGTACACGCTTGACCACTGGCCCATTGCATCTGTAGCCAAGTCCTGCATCTGCGAGCCCGCTTCTGCGGCTCTACTTACGCATTTGCGACTATGGGCAGGCTGCCTCCCTCCGCATCTGCGGACAACTGGCCCGCTTCTGCGGGTGTTGGCTCGCTTCTGCAAGCTTGCACCTGTGGCTGGCCCTCCGCAGGTGCGATTTCACCAAAAGCTGGGTACTCCAACTATGCACCCAAGGCCGAACGACCTCCGCGCTTCGTCCGAATGGCATCCGGGGACCCCGAGGCCCCGTTCAAACATGCCAACAAGTTTGAGATCATAAAATGGACTCACTCGCACCCTCGGAAGGCAGAAAACAACATTAAAACTAAGAACTCAATCCAAAACCAATAGGATCAACTTATGAACTTCAAATTCTTCCAACTTACTCCGAATGCGATGATCTGTACATTAACGACTCGGAATTACACCAAATCTTACGTGCAGGTCTTAAATCAACATACATAACTATTCCCAGGATCGAAATCTCAAACAAACCTCGATAACACACAAACCTACTCCAACCCAAGTTTAAAGAACTTTAAAACCTTCAAGTTGCCAACTATCTATATTAAGTGCTGAAATGCCCCCGGGTCATCCAAAAACCGATCAGAACATACGCCCAAGTCCAAAATCATTGTACGAACCTATTGGAACCGTCAAATCCAAGTTCCGAGGTTGTTTACTCAAAATGTTGACTCAAGTCAAATTTAGCCCTTTTTAACCAACATTAAGGAACCAAGTGTTCCAATTTCAACCCGAACCCTTCTAAATTCCGAGCTAACCGTCCCTGCAAGTCATAAAATAGTAAAAACTCATATCTGGTGTCTTATTTAGGGGAGCGGGGATCTAGAAAGCAAAACGACCGGTCGGATCGTTATATTCTCCACCTCTTAAACAAACATTCGTCCTCGAACGTGTCTAGAATCATACTTGGAGTGCTGAATAGGTGTGGATATTTGCTCCGCATGTCCTCCTCGGCCTCCCAAGTTGCCTCCTCGACTTGTTGGCCCCTCCACTGATCTTTTACCGTAGAAATCTTCTTGGACCTCAACTGGTGAACACGCCTATCAACAATGGCAACTAGCTCTTCCTCATAAACCAGGCTCTCATCTAACTAAACCTTGCTGAAGTGTAACACATGCGACCTGTCGGCATGATACCTCCGAAGCATAGACACATGGAAAACCGGATGAACTCTCGATAGAATGGGAGGCAAAGCAATCTCATAAGCAACTCCCCAACTCGTCTCAACACCTCAAATGGGCCTAACCTTGGGTTCAACTTGCCCTTCTTCTCGAACCTCATGTCTCCCTTCACAGGCGAGACATTCAAGTGAACCTTCTCGCCCACCATAAACGATAAGTCATGTGCCTTCTGATCCGCGCAACTCTTCTGTCGGGATTGTGCTGTGCGAAGCCGCTTCTGAATCAACTTTACCTTTTCCAAGGCATCCTTCACCATATTTGTACCATATAACTTAGCCTTGCGGGGCTTAAACCATCTGATGAGAGAACAACATCGCCGACCATATAAAGCCTCAAATGGAGCCATCTCAATGCTGGACTGATAACTGTTGTTCTAAACAAACTCGGCCAAAGGCAAGAATCGATCCCAATGCCCTCCAAAGTCAATCACACACGCTCTGAGCATTTCCTGCAAGATCTGAACTGTCAGCTCTGACTGCCCGTTGGTATGCGGATGAAAGGCTGTGTTGAGCTCTACCTGAATCTCCAACTCACTCTGTACTACCCTCCAGAAATGTAAAGTAATTGAGGGCCTATATCTGATATGATAGATACAGGTACACCATGCAACCGAACAATCTCCTGAATATAAATCTGGGCCAACTTCTCTGAAGAATATGTGGTCACAACCGGAATGAAGTGTGCCGACTTGGTCAACCTATTGACAATGACCCAAACTGCATCAAACTTCTGCAAGGTCCGCGGCTACCCAACTACGAAGTCCATAGTAATGGGCTCCCATTCCCACTCAAGTATAGTCATCTGCTGGAGTAGGCCACTTGGCCTCTGATGCTCATACTTAACCTGCTGACAATTTAGACACCTCGCAACATACTCAACTATGTCCTTCTTCATCCGCCACCACCAATAATGCTGCCTCAGGTCACGATACATCTTCGTAGCACCTAGATGAATAGAATACCGAGAACTATATGCCTCTTTTAGGATCTTCTCCCTCAATCCATCAACATTAGGAACACATAGGCGACCCTGGAGTACGGAACACCATCCTCACTGATAGTAACCTCCTTGGCACCACCCTGTAGTACCGTCTCTCTGAAAACTAACAAGTGCGGATCCTCAAACTGACAAACCTTGATATGCTCGAATACTGAAGACTGAGCGACAATGCATGCAAGAACTCTACTGGGCTCTAAAATGTCCAACCTCACAAGTCTGTTAGCCAGGGAATGAATGTAAAAAACTTGTGGCCTCTCCTCCACTGAAATGAATGCCAAACTACCCTTACTCCCTACCTTTCTGCTCAAGGCATCTACAACTACATTATCCTTGCCCAGAAGATAAAGGATGGTAATATCATAATTCTTTAGTAACTCAAGCCACCTGCGCTGCCTCAAATTGAGATCCCTCTGCTTGAACAAATGCTGCAAGCTGCGATTATCGATGTAAACCTCACAGGACACCCCATAACCATAATGCCTCCAGATCTTAAGTACATGAACAATTGCAACCAACTCCAAATTGTGTACAGGATAATTCTTCTCGTGGGGCTTCAGCTGACGTGAAGCATATGAAATAATTTTCCCCTCCTGCATCAATACACAACCCAAACCAACACGTGAAGCGTCACAATACACAGTGTACATCCCTGAACCGGAAGGCAGCACTAACACCAGTGCTAAAGTCAATGCGGTCTTGAGCTTCTGAAAGCTCGCCTGGCAATCATTGGACCATCAGAACGGAGCAACCTTCTAATCTAGTCAAAGGTGCTGCAATAGATGAGAAGCCCTCCACAAACCGATGATAATAACCTGTTAACCCCAGGATGCTCCCGATCTCATTCGCTGTGGTAGGACGAGAACAACTCTGAACTGCCTCGATCTTCTTGGGGTCTACCTTAATACCCTCGCCTGATACAACATGCCCCAAGAATGCCACAGAAATCCAACTAGAACTCACACTTGGAGAACTTAGCATATTGCTTTTATTCCCGCAAGGTCCGAAGCACCACTCTCAAATGCTGCCCGTGCTCCTCCATGCTACGTGAGTAGATCAAAATGTCATCAATAAAGACCATGAAAAATGAATCAACATATGGCTTGAACACCCGATTCATCAAATCCATAAATGCCGCTAGGGTGTTAGTCAAGCCAAAGGACATCATTAGAAACTCATAATGGCTATATCTAGTCCGAAAAGCCATCTTTAGAACATCTGAATCCCAAATTTTCAACTGATAGTACCCTGATCTCAAGTCGATCTTAGAGAACACCCTGGCACCCTGCAACTGGTCAAACCAATCACCAATACACGGTAACGGGTACTTGTTCTTGATGGTAATCTTGTTCAACTGCGTAGTCCCATCTTTCTTCTTCACAAATAACACTGGTGCACCCTAAGGCGATACACTCGATCTGACGAACCCCATTGCTAGCAACTTCTCAAGTTGTTCCTTTAATTCCTTTAACTCTTTCGAAGCCATGCGGTACGATGGAACAGAAATAGGCTGGGTGACTGGGGCCAAATCAATACAAAAATCAATATCACGATCTGGTGGCAGGCTTGGAAGATCAGAAGGAAACACATCGGAGAACTCCCAGACCACGGGCACTGAATCAATCGCCGGAGTCTCTGTAGTAGTATATCGAGAATAAGCTAGATAAGCCAAACAACCCTTCTTGACCATGTGTTGAGCCTTCAGAAAAGAGAAAACCCGGCTAGATGCATTGACAGATGAACCCTTCCACTCTAATCTAGGCAACTCTGGCATCGCAAAGGTAACTGTCTTGGCATGGCAATCAAGGATGGCGTGATATGGAGATAACTAGTCCATGCTTAGGATGCCCTCAAAGTTGGTCATATCGAGCAAAAGAAGATCCGTCCTAGTCTCATAACAACAGAATGTAATAATGCAGGACTGGTAGATTCGATCCACAACAACAGAATTGCCCACATGAGTGGACACATAGACAGGAGTACCCAAGGACTCACTAGGAACACCCAGGAAATGAGCAAACAGAGATGAAACATATAAACATGTAGATCCTAGGTCAAATAATACTGAAGCATCCCTACTGCAAACAGAAATAATACATATGATCACGGCATCTGAGGCCACTGCATCTGGTCTGGCCAGAAAAGCATAGAACCTAGCTGGAGCGCCACCTGACTGGCCTCCACCTCTAAGAGGGCCCTTACCCACCCACCCTCCGCCTCTGGGTAGTCGGACGACTGGTGGGGCAGCTGGTGCTATAATCATAGGCTACTAATCCTACTGCACTGCCTTGTCCCAAAGCCTAGGGCAGAACCTCCGCACATGACTATGATCCTCGCACTCGAAACAACCTCTCGGTATGGTGGGCTGCTGACATGAAGTTTGACCCTAATGGCTTGAATACCCATTGGAGGAACCCTGAACAGCTGATGGACGGTAGGAACTCTTTGTCATGGCGCTGAAATAAGGTCGCACTGGAGCACCCCGAGGAGGCAGCGGTGCTAATATGTAGCCTTGCTAGACTGACCCCTCACGAAATGCCTCCAGCCCCCAGCCGAGGAACCACTGAACTCTCTAGAATATCAAAACCGCTTATCCTTCGTCGCCTGTTCTCGGCTCCGCCAACGGACACCCTCGATCCTCTGAGCTATTTCCACAACTAGTCCAGACGAAGTCCCTATCTCCACCTCTCGAGCCACATTGGTCTAGATACCTGAGTGCAAACCGGCAACAAACCTTCGCACTCTCTCTGCATCGGTAGAAAGTATCATAAGTGCATCGTGAGACAACTCAGAGAATCTCGCCTCATAGTTGGTCACCGACATCTGGTCCTGCTGAAGCTGCTAGAACTGAAACCACAACTCTTCCCTCCAAGAGGGTGGAATATATCTATCCAAGAAGAGGCGAGTGAACTGATCCGAAGTCATGGGAGGAGAACCCGCTGGTCCGCCAAGTAAATAGGACTGCCACCACCTACGAGCCTTGCCCTCCAACTGAAAGGTGGCGAAGTCCACCCCGTGGGACTCCAATATTCTCATGTTGTGCAGTCTGTCCCTGCACCGATCAATAAAGTCCTAGGGTCCTCATATCGCTCACCTCCAAAGGCAGGAGGATGAAGCCTGGTCCATCTGTACAATAGCTTCTACGGATCGCCGGCCACAGCTGGTCTGGGCCAGGTATAGCTACTACAACTAGCTGAGCTCTGCCCATGGGTAGTGCGCTCGGGTCTGTTACACAGCAGCTGCATGCCCTGGAGCCTGAGTGGTAGGGGTCTGTGCTTCTTCCGCACATGACTGAGATCCACGCACTCGAAACAACCTCTCGGTACGGTAGGCTGCTAACCTGAAGTCTGACACTAATGGTCTCAATACCCACTGGAGGAACCCTGAACAGCTGGTGGGCGGTAGGAACTCTCTGGCATGGTGCTGAAATAAGGTAGCACTAAAGCACCCCGAGGAGGCGGCAGTTCTGGATATGTGGGCCAGCTAGATTGACCCCTCACGAAATGCCCCCTGCACCCAGCCGAGGCACCACTGAACTCTCTAGTATATCAAAACCACTTATCCCTCATCGCCTGCTCTCTGCTCCACTGACGGACACCCTCGATCCTCTGAGCTATCTCTATCACTATCCCTTAAGAAGTCCCCATCTCCACATCTCTAGCCATATTGCTCTAGATACCTGAGTGCAAACCGGCAACAAACCTCCGCACTCTCTCTACATCGATAGGAAGTACCATAAGTGCATGGCGCGACAACTCAGAGAATCTCGCCTCATGGTCAGTCACCAAGATCTAGCCCTGCTGAAGTTGCTCGAGCTGAAAACACAATTGTTCCCTCCGAGAGGGTGGAATATATTCATCCAAGAAGAGGCGAGTGAACTGATCCCAAGTCATGGGAGGAGAACCTGCTGGTCTGCCGAGAAGATAGGACCACCACCATCTACAGGCCCTACCCTCCAGCTGAAAGGTGGTAAAGTCCACCCCGTGGGACTCCAATATCCTCATGTTGTCAATATGTCCCTGCACCGATCAATAAAGTCTTGGGGGTCCTCATGTCGCTCACCTCCAAAGGTAGGAGGATGAAGCCCGGTCCATCTATACAATAGCTTCTGCAGATCGCCGGCCACAGCTGGTCTGGGCCCAGGTATAGCTACTGCAACTAGCTGAGCTCACTCCGCCCATAGGTAGTGCGCTCGGGGTCTGATACACGGCAGCTGCATGCCCTGGAGCCTGAGTGGTAGGGGTCTATGCTTCCTCTGCACATGACTAATATCCCGGCACTCGAAAAAACCTCTCGGTACGGTGGGCTGCTGACCTAAAGTCTGACCCTGATGGCCTGAATACCCACTGGAGGAACCCTAAACAACTGGTGGGGCGGTTAACTCTCTGGCATGGCGCTGAAATAAGGTCGCACTGGAGCACCCCGAGGAGGTGGCAGTACTGGATATGTTGGCCTACTAGACTGACCCCTTACGAAATACCCCCTGCCCCCAGCCGAGGCACCACTAAACTCTCCAGAATATCAAAACTGCTTATCCCTCGTCGTTTGCTCTCGGCTCTGCTGACGGACACCCTCGATCCTCTGAGCTATCTCCACAACTAGCCCATAAGAAGTCCCCATATCCACCTCTCGAGCCATGTTGGTCTGGACCCTGAGTGCAAACACGCAATCATAAGTGCATGGCGAGACAACTCAGAGAATCTCGCCTCATAGGCGGTCACCGACATCTGGCCCTGCTGAAGCTGCTCGAACTGAAAGCACAACTCTTCCCTCCGAGATAGTGGAATATTTCTGTCCAAAAAGGGGCGAGTGAACTGATCCCATGTCATGGGAGGAGAATCTGCAAGTCTACCGAGAAGATAAGACTGCTACCATATACGGGTCCTGCCTTCCAACTGAAAGGTGGGTAAGTCCACCCCGTGGGACTCAAAGCAGCTGAGTGAAATCATAACAATAGAATAATCCAAAACCATATGCCTGCTAGTGTGTGTGCCAAGACCTGGTGTCACAAGTGTATGAGCACTAATAGATTTTAAAAAACTCTATCTGGGATAACTGGGATGCGCGCTGTTAGGATCGCCATATGAACCTTTCTCAGATCCTACACGATTAGTGCAGAAGTATAGCGTGAGCACATAAACAACATATACCCAGTAAGTATCTAGTCTAACCTCAAAGAAGTAGTGATGAGGGGTCAACTTCGACACTTACTAAGGGCTAACAATATGAATACAGAAATTCTAAATAAGCATGAGTTATGTAAATAATTTATAATAACTCATTAACAAGAAGGAGCAAATAATTCTTTTACAAATTAATAAATTCCAAATAAATTTTTGTCATTAGTAAATGTAACCTCATAAGCCACAAAATAATATCAAGTATGATTAGGCTTCGAGTATTATTAAGCACGATTTATGCCGAGGTCGTACGGTCTGATCCAGAATAATGTGTACACTGCCGAGCGTCAAGCGACACGAACCATAGATGCATCTATCTACTTCCGAGGCATTCGACCCCCTCCATAAGAAGAGAAGATACTTTATAAGCATTTGACTTAAACGTAATAACAAGGCCAATACACATTGTAATAAACATTCAATTAACGGCCAAGTGATCCACTAAAAAATTTAAGTAAGTAAAATTCAGTCTTTTACAGTTCCTCTAACAAGTTCTAATATAATTTAGGCACTCAAATTAACAAGTAGGATGCAAACATTACAAGTACTTCATGATTTGGGTCCTAAACTACCGGGACATAAACATGAATACTAGCTACACCACGGACTCTTGTCAACTCGTGCATACGTAGACCGCATAATTAGAAGAAAATATTAATTTAAATCACCTTCAGGGCAAATTCTCTCTTACAAGGTTAGACAAGAGACTTACCCCGTCTCAAGGCTCACTTTGCGGTCACAATTTCTTTCTAAAGACTCAACTTGGTGCCGAACAATCCAAAACTAGTGAAATATTATATAAATTAATCAATACATGTTCAAAATATCATATTCTAACTGTTAGAGTGATTATCCAACTCCAATTGAAGGATTTCCAAAATTCATCCCCGGGCCCACCTGCCCGGATTCTGAAAATTTTTGAAGAAAGTTGTTACCCATAATCTCAAGAACTCAAATATATAATTTTCACTCAGTTCCATAACCATTTTTGTGGGCAAATCCTATTTTTTTTTAATCAAACCTAGGGTTATTCATCTAAACCCATGATTTTCACAATTTTACATGTTAAAATCTACCCATAATCTATGTTTTAAACTCATATTATATAGAAATCACTTACCTCAAAGTGCTAGGTGAAAACCCCTCTCCAAAAGCTCCAAAATAGCCCAATAAATGAAAGAAACGAGTCAAAAGTGGTTTTACTCCCGACTTAAATGAACCTTTCTGCCCAGCGGTATTTCTGCACCTGTGGGAGGACCTCCGTTTCTGCGGAACATACTTGACCACTGGCCCATCGCATCTGCGGCCAAGTCCCGCGTCTGCGAGCCCGCTTCTGCGGCTTTACTCTCGCATTTGCGACCATGGCCAGGTTGCCTCCCTCCGCATCTGTAGAGAACTGGCCCGCTTCTGTAGGTGTTGGCTCGCTTCTTCGAGCTCGCACCTGCGGCTGGCCCACCGCAGGTGAGATTGCACCAGAAGCTGGGTGTTTTAGCTATGCACCCAAGGCCAAACGGCCTCCGCGCTTCGTCCGAAT